>APFE030580237.1:0-10226 GCA_000404065.3 Pinus taeda
AATCAGGATTGTGATTTGTTGTCACCAAAATCTAGGGATTCACTGCCACATAAGAAAAACGTGTAAAAATGAGCGACAAAGGAGGATGTGAGCTACACAATGGGATCTGAGTGTATTCAAACTCATAACAATTTCCTTGCATGTGCATGTTATTTGTGGTAGTGGGAGGCAGATCTTATTTCTCACTTCTACGGGGATGAGATCTCTGCATCATATTTCATTTTGTTTGTTGCAGACTCACTAAAAATGGTATTGCGAAGCTTGGAAAATGTGATTTGCTTCACCACCTCTTCGATCTTGGTGGGAAAGAGCTTAAAAATTTCTATTAAGACATGACTGTCTATCTAAAATCGATCCTTAGGGATACATCTGTCAATGTCGTTTCCATCACACCAAAGAGGAATGGCAATTGATACCAATAGATGACATTGTGAATAGATTATTGATTGTCATGTTTGTGGGGATCACAATTCAGTTCTTCTCATACTGGTTCGACATCTGAACATTGTTGAACTTTATAAGGTCATGGCATGCAAGAAGAAGATTTATTTTGTGATGGAATATGTCAGAGGGAGGGAGCTCTTCAACAAGTTTGCGAATGGGAGATTAAAGGAGGATGTTGTGAAGAAATATTTTCAGCAACTGATGAGTGCCGTTGATTTTTGTCATAGCCGGGGGATTTACCACTGCGATTTGAGGTAAGAAAAGCCACATTATTATTTTTCACATATGGAAAAGTTTTATATATACCATCACAAATATTTTCATTTTTTTGTTTTTTGTTTTGTTTGGTATCTGTTTTGTTTTTTTTTTTCTTTCGTTGTTGTTTTTTTGTCTACATGATTTATGCTTTTTCTGTTACGTAGTGATTTTTTACAATCAAAAATGTGTAATATAACTTTGTTAGTCTTGATTTTCTAATTAATGAGCTATGTTATATTCTGTATCTAATCCCGAAATATAATGTTATTGGATATACATTCTTCTTAGTATTTAATATCTAACAATATAATGCTTTCATTGATGATTAGTATTTTAGTTTATGTTTTCACTTTTTTAATGCTAGAATCATTACATTAGTCTTATATTTTTTCTTATTTAAAACAACTTTCCATCGAAATTTTCACACTAAAAATTCGCATGATGCAATTCAATTACCATAGATTACTAGGAGCACAAGCAAACAAAAAAAGAAAAAAAGGGAACTTTTGAGATGCATTCACCTAAACCCCTATCAACAAGCCAGAAATAAACTGAAAAAATACGTTCTGCTTTGCTACACCTATTTTCTGGAAGAGGTATAGTAGAATCAACTTTGCAAAGATTGGACTGGTTATTTGTTCATAACAAAAATGCATAGCTATGTGTACTTCACTGTTTGTTCAGGATTTTGGCTACAGAAACTGCGCAATTCTGTAGTTGAACAACAATTCTGCAACTGAACCACAATTCTGCAGCTCTGTATTTAAATCAATGATCTATTTGTCAAGAATGCATTATAATCAGAAAATCATGATCAAAATTTATTGGTTTTGTCTAATGATGATGTTTTCAAGCATGATATAGGAAAGAAGAAGAACTATGAAGACACTTTATCCGCAGGATCAATTGATGATATATATATATTTATGATTGTTTTGCAGGAATCATTAAGCATTTGCAAATAATATTTATTTATATTTATGAAATGCTATGATTCAAACATAAATTGAGGAAATTTATTTTTTGGAAATTGGATTTATTATCGCAAATGTGAAATTGGAGTAACCATTTGAAATGAAAACACATCATGAACCTGTCAATTATGCAATTTTTTGTATGTACCTAGAGAAATTGATCACTTCTCTTTGAACACACTTATGTTTGTTGCAATGTTAGTTGCATGTTTGTTTTCAGGTTCCAGGGCAATCGGAGAATTGAAGGAAGCCAATTGTGAACGATTGGTTTTCTATGATCAATTTCAAGAGACATGAACCAATTGAATTCATTTCTATCATCCATAAATGGCATCATTTTTCCTCTCCAAGCTCACAAGCTATCCAAGCATTTTCACTAAGCATTGTCATCACCATTTTCCTTGCAAAGGGTTGCATGTTTCCTTTACATTTTCCATTCATAGAGACATTCAACTCGCTTACATGTTGATTTGTCCTTTTGCTTTCCATTTTCTTGTTTACCCTCTTGTCATTTTCCTTTCCATTAAATAAACCTTGATCCATTGCAAAATTTTTCATTCATTGTCCTTCCAAAATCATCATTTCATACTCGCGTTAGATGATGGGGGATTCATAATGCCTTCCTTCTAACAAGTCTTGGCCTATCAACATCATCACATTATCTAGGTTCAATGCTAGAGTCTTTATTAGTACCTTGAGACTTGTATGCATCAATGACAAGTTCTCTTGTCGATAATCATGGGAATACATCAATGTCCCTTGATTGTTGAATCTTGCAAGTGGCTTGACATCAACTCATCTATTCGCACTTTGCAAGATGTACTTAGGTACCTTGGCACTCGTTGACATTAATGGCGAGTTTGCCTCACATTGGTTAACAACATTCATTAATGGCCGGTAATCCAATGACTTCTCTTCATGTCCGACAACAAAAAATTTATTCGCATGACTAGAATTGTACCATCGGGTTTTTAGCAGGTGAAGATTATATCATTTCAGCAATTTGCAGCAGATACAACAAATTTAACAACAGAAATAAAGAATCCACTTTCACCACCTTATCCACTATTTATGCAACCAAGAAGAAGATGAAATTCTACATTTTATTCCATGATCCAGCAGCAGTTACAACTTCTCTACATATGCATAGCTTGTCCACTTCCTAGGTAAGTAAAGGTATGTTCTTTTCTAGCTTTAATCATAGAATTCATTGAATACTGAAATTATAATTTTTGGAAAATACTTCACCAAATTTCCTTTCTCATTTAAAAAAAGTAAAAATTGTAAACACCTTTAGTTGGGGGGGAAGGGACATCCATTTATTATCACATCCATATCACTTCATTTCATCCTAACATACTTGTCATAATCGTTATAATTGCATTATGGTTCAAAAGTTATGTGATTTGCAAATAAATGCTTAAATGATGAGCATATTATATGGCTAATTTAAAGATGCATCCTTAAATATGTTTAGTGAATCTTGTAGCAACAAAAAGAAACAAGGTATTTAAACACAAGAACCA
This sequence comes from Pinus taeda, assembly GCA_000404065.3. Lineage (NCBI taxonomy): Eukaryota > Viridiplantae > Streptophyta > Pinopsida > Pinales > Pinaceae > Pinus > Pinus taeda. The sequence continues at coordinate 3,203 of APFE030580237.1, forward strand.
ATTCTAATTAAAATTTGGTTGTCACACAAGAACCAACCAAACATGTTGCAATTCAATGTATGACAAGGAATACTTTGCAAAAAAAGAAATGAAATTGTCAAATTTAAGGACAATTGATATAAGCCAAGCTCATTCAAAAGAAAATAATGGTCAAAAAATGCAATAGATTGCACGAGAACATGCAATAACATTAGTTGTGGGGTATGTAGAGCCTCCAAAATGTATTCAAAATATCATCCACTTTCACCTTTATCGCCACCATTTCACTCACATGTCACAACTCCATGACCATATAACCTTTCATTAGCCTCCATTTTCATAATTATATGGGTTACCTTTGTGTTTTCCAAAAGTTAATGATTTATAGTATTATAAGTGAATTAAATGGTCAAAACTTAGAAAAATGACATATACTTGCTAATACTTAAAAGTGGTTTAAGATTCATGACATGTGTAGGTCATTTGGAAGCTTCCAAGGCACCCATATGTGGCCTCCAATGCTCAAATTCGAATTCCCTTCAAGATATGGAAGAATATTTGGACAAAGGTCAAAGAGGATATGTGTCTCATCATTACCTATTTGACTTGTAACTCTATAAGATTTTCTAGGGATCTAGGGAGAGAATAATGGACCTCCATTAATGAGGTAGCTTCTTATGTTTTTGTATAAATAGGAGATCCTTCTCCTTTCAAAGGCATGTGTAAAGTTGGAGATACTCATGTGGAAAGTTAAGGCTACTTATGAATGGAATTTAGATTTAGCACCATGCTCATGAGTGATGTTCACCTTGATTGGTAATGCTTGCATTGGGAGACTCTCAACTTGCCATCTCTCATGCTTTTGCTTTGGCCACCTATAATGTGTGAGATTTATTGTTTTTCATAGATTATGATTTATTACTTTCATAGATTAAGATTTATTTCTTTCATATCTTTTCCCGTGTGAGAGGTTAAGAGTGATTGTTTTTATTTTCTTTCTACCTAAAAGTTAAGAGCATTTGTTTTTATTTGCTTTCATATCTTTTCTTGTGTGAGAGGTTAAGAGTGATTGTTTTTATTTGCTTTCTACCTAGAAGTTAAGAGCATTTGTTTTTATTTGCTTTCATATCTTTTTCTCTGTAAGAGGTTAAGAATTGTTGTTTTTGCTTTCATTTCTAAAAGAGGCGTGCTTTTCAATTCCTGCAAGATTTAAAGATTAAGATTTCAATTCTGCGCCTTGTATTATAATTTATTTTGAGTTGAATGTTGAATTAGAATAGGTGAATTTGGTTTGTCATTATTTGGTTTCATAGTTAGATTGATCTAAATTGAAAGTTAATTCGAGCATATACAATGCATGCATGCTTCCCAAATTTTACGAAACCCCGGGGTTGACAATTAAATGATAGGTAATTAATTTATCTCAACAATGGTCATTAAGTCCTTCTCTATTCCATCCATCTCCTGTAATAATATGCACAAATCCACATGGGTTTGATGGGTTCTTAAATACCCTTGTTTGAAACATCCATTGCATAGTCAACCTATCCTCATACAATTAGGGTTTCATAAAACTGAATATTGCTAGAGGAAATTGGAAAGAATTTGTAATCATAACTTACAAAGCGTTCAAAAGCATGAACATGGCCAACAAAAATAATGTTAACTTTTGCATCATGAATCAATTGTTCCATGGCTTCCTTCATGTCATCACCCTCACCCTGATGAGAGGTATTTGTGTTATACCATGCTGATAAATGAATATAAAACTAAACTAAAAACGTATAATGTTCAACACCTTGAAATGAATAGGTAGAGGAAATGCAATATTGTTATAGAGCAAATGAAAAGCCTGCACATAAAGTGCATCCAAAACTAATAAACTATCTGTTAATATTTTTTTTTAATGATAAGATTCATAAAATATTTGTACTTATTAAATAAATAATGTAAAAGATACATATAAATATTTTGTTTGGAATCATTGAAACTTATATAAATGCATGGGATTAACACACATAATTTGCTCTAATTCCTTTTACACAAATTATGTTGGAAGTCAAAATTCCAATTATATGATTAAACTTTGCTTATCATAACTCATAACTTTTAACTTTATTGTTAAAGGATTTACTTAGTTTTAAAATTAAACAAATTGTAAGTTTAAAAAATTCATAAAATGCTTTGAATTCCTGTTGATTAGTGTCGTTTGTATCCATGGAAGAAATTTCCAATGGCCATTACAAGCACCTTGTGTGCAGTGCAATAATTGAATCATTCATGACTGTTGATGTATGGTCTGCCAATAAAAAGGCTCTGAATTTCTCCAAATTGCCTCGAATTAACTATAGTGGGAATAACCAACCAAGTTTTGGGAATTTTTCACGAATTTTTAATTTTAACAGAAAAACAAAATCACTCAATACCTTTTTTCTACATTAAAATGTAACAATTTTCATGTTGTTTTACAAAGACATTGTTCAAAACAATGAATTCAGCGTCAATCCAAAATTGGTGAGCTTATTTAAAATATAAAATAGAAGATTTAATTATCTTCATTTGTTTTAAAGTGCTTTGCTAACTTACTTTATTTATCAACTACATATGGTTAAATATTTCACATTTTCAACTTTTCAACGTATATTATTTAAAATAAATAAAATATTTAATAAAAAATATATTCATTATTCTAAACACTGGTATCATAATCCTATAATTGTAAAACATTTTTTTTTATAAAGGGTAACATTGTATTATTTGATGTAAATTTATAAGTGTTAATTTGAGGTTTGTAAAAAGTGTGGAAGTAGCTCCGTGGAATAAAGATGTACGAAATCAGGGATGTATGTTGAATAACGGATGTGCAGAATGTGGATAGGTGTGAGCTGTGTTGATCCCCTTTACCAACATGTGGATAGGTGTGAGTTGTGTTGATCCCCTTCACCAATATATAGACGTTCTTGGGAGTTCATTCTAGGCACATAATTTTATGAATTAAAATTCTAAAAGTAAAAAACCATATAAAACAAGTTAAAAAATTGAAGGTTTTGGCTTATTAAGTTTAGGGCATGAAAAATATATTCTAACATTAAATGTTTAAGAATGTTAGCATTAGTTCATTTAACATGGAACTGGTCTCGTTTGCTTGAAAAATGAGTGTAAGTATATCATAATCATATAATCATAATCTTGCTATATTGTAAAACATTTTTTCCTTTTGTATAAATGGTAACATTGCATCATTTGATATAAATTAACAAATATCAAGTGTTGAATTGAGCTTTTGCATGAAGTGCGGAAGTAGACATGTAGAAAAATTGGTGTACGAAGTTGCGGATGTGTGTGGAATAAAGGATGTGTGCAATATGTGTTGATCCCCTTCACTAACATACAAACGTTTTTGGGAGTTTGTCCTGGATACATAATTTTATGAATTAAAAAACAAAAAACAAAAAACCGTGTAAAACGAGTGAAAAAGCTAAAAGTTTTGGCTTATTAAAGTTTGAGGTATGAAAAAATTGTTCTAACATTAAATGTCTAAGAATTAATGCTAGCATTAGTTCATTTAACATGGAACTGCTCTCGTTTATTTGAAAAACGCTTGTAAGGATTTCATAAGCAGGGAAAAATATTCATTTGAATACAAAGGGAAAATTATGGTTAAAAACATAAATATTTCATTGGTTTCCATGTCCAACTAATAAGGACTAAAAAATGGATTGCTATAGTGCCTATAACCTTGAAGGAGTAGGGACTAGTTGTCTGTTGGTTGAGTGGTGATTACGGGGGCAATTTCTATGACAAGACCCCTTAGGCCCATTTTGCATCATCTAGACATCTCTTACCCACCAATTTAAACACCAAGAATCGAAGAAGCTTGAACATTGAAAAGTGAAAAGAAGCATAATAAATATTGGGATAACTATGGACCGATAACTACCAATAGAGGCAAGGACTATGCCACTATGCAACTATCCAACTTGTCATATTTAAACTTTATTTTCATTTTATACTTTTATGTTTGTCATAAGGCTTTTAATTACCTTACCAACATACATTTCATAGAACACTAAATCACTATGATTATTATGTCATGGGTATGGGACATTTCAAATTACTATTATTATTATTTTAATCTATTTGACTATTGCATAGGCATGATTAATCAAGACATGTGAATGGTCTAGACTACATCGAAACAAGATTAAAGCTTATTGTATAAGAAACATTTAATTCGAAATCATACTCAATTGTCGATCATAAGCAATCTCAACCCTCTGATACATCGAACTACACTTTTGAATTAACTACCTCACATATCTAAACATGTTGTGTTCCAGAGTCGTTGATCATAAGTTATCTCACCTCTTTGATCTATCTGACATCCAAGTTAATCTTAAACCCCATGCAAGTCTAAATCCAATATCATTGTTGTTCGTTGATCATGAGTAATATGAGCTCTCTAATCTATCAAAGATTTATATTTGGATTAGATCTCTTGTGAGTTTAATTCACCATTATTAGTCCCTACCTCCACTAGGGACTATGGCTTTCACCTCTCGGTCAAAGATCCTTAACTGCGCATTAGTTTGTGTAGTCTTTGGAATTTTAACCAAAGTTTTCAAAAAGTGTTGATTATTTCCATTTTTTCGTAAATTAAAAAATATATTTCTAATTTTTGGGAATCTTATTTCTAATTTTCCTCTAGATGGGTGAGCATTGATGTGACATAAGTCCCCTGGTGGAGAGTGATTTATTTTTGGTATCTGTTAGACATTGGAAATAATTTTAAAATAGGAAAAAGTGAATATGTGGTTGGTTGTTGTAGAGGATCTGACATTGGATATCATGATTGATTTGCAGTGGAAACTGTAGTCTATGGTAATTCTTTAATGACAAGGATCAACGACAAAGGTTTCATGGCATAGATCGATTGTTGGCGAGGTGTGAGTTCTATTGCATAAGCAGGGGTGGTAGGGTGTTAGGGGTACACACATGACATCAATGAGAAGGGGGGTAGGGTGTTAGGGATATGTGCATGATGTCACCAATAGGGGGGAAGGCTTTGTACTCCAATAAAATGAATCTTACCTCAAAGGCCTAGCGTGTGGAGACGTCTAAATAAATAATGGAAGATGTATATCGAATGCGAAATAGGGAGGTAGTTAATTGCACAAAGTGACTTGGTTGGTGGGATGGTCCCCATGATTATGTTGACTCAATGTCGCCTTATTGGATATCGGGTTCTAAAGGAGTTGTGCCAAAACCACCTTGCAGATGACCTTGTTAGGACCCAGAATTGACTAATTTTGACCTTATATTTTTGCCATAATATTATCCTTTTCAGTCACAAGTTATAAGCTTTGATTACACAATGACTTAATCACCCCAAGGTACGAAGTAACTTTCCGCATATCTATATGTTTAATTGTTCATTGCATATTCATGAGTATCTTTATATTTATCTTTGGAAAATCTGACTAAATTGCCAAGTAATTGTCTTAAGCCCGTAGGAATTATAATTTATAGTTGCTGTAACACCAGAAACAACAACTACGCAGTTGCTGCAACACCAGAAACAACAACTACACAGTTGCTGCAACACCAGAAGCAGCAACTACGCAGTTGCTACAGTCAGCAACAAAAACCATCTAAAGCGGGCTATTTTGCAACAGCTGGGAATAACAAACGGCAACTATCTGAAGAACGCTGACGTGGAATGATCAAGCAACTGTCTAAAGCGAATAGAACACAGTTACCAGGACTTAAAACTGGAACAGCATGGGGAAATGGCAATGGAATGCGAGAATCCCAAGAAGACGGTCGAAGTTGGTTATCAGCTGTGTAACAGCCAGAACCTAAGAAAGAATATATTATTATACTATTGTAACAACATTCTATAATTCTTATTTTTGATTGAACGGGTTAACCGCATGAACTGTAACAATCTATTGTAATAGATGTCTCCTCTATAAAGAGGAGACATCTACATTAGTCAAGAGAGGATGGTCTGTAAGTGAAATTTTGAGAAACATCAGCAAGTCTGAACTTTATTGTATTTGAATCTTTTGGCAGATGAATAGAAGATTGTTCTGAGTACTTAAGCTATCCTTTGTGTTCTGGGGAATCTTGTGAGAGGGACTGGGCCCACCTTCCTCACAAGATTCACCCATTTACTTTGCTGTCAAGTGTGTAAGTGTGTGATAGTTTCTTTCTGCAGATACTCTGTTTGGATTATGTAGCATTACCTCTTGTAATTCTGTTTTGCTAGCACTCTGTTTTATTAATTGTTTGAAGTTACGCAAGTGTATTTCACCGGTGAAATCGAGTGCAGTGTGCATTAGCAATTTGATTCCAGGGGCAGGTGCTGAACGTCCTCACTTGGAGGATAGGGTCTTGATCCTCTGCCAACAGAGTATCCATCTCTTTGCTTCCCAGATTTGTAATCTTAATTAATTACTTTTATTTTATCAGCATCGTGATAACTTAGTGTAAGAATTACGTATACCACAGCTCTTAATGCTTTTAGAATTAAAGTACATACAGTACGTGGTAGCCTTTGGAATAAAAAGACTTTCCCAGGTTGACAATTAATGTGGTACTTGATTGTTTAATTCATAAACAATTAAACTAGCCAACATTTTGGCGCCGTTGCCGGGGAAGGCAACTAAGGATTTGTAAAAGCGTTAATGATTTCTTTGTGAAAATAACAGGTGCATGAGAGGACGTAAGAAACCTAATTTCACAGTCGGTAAGGGAGGAAGAAAGACTTTTATTGACGAAATCATCTCAAAGGCCGAAACATCACAGAGGATGAGTTCCCGGAGACCTCAAATCCAGTACTCCTCACAAACGGATCAACAGACGGAGGAAGTATTGGGACCTGAAAGGAAGCTGGAAGTACCGGAATACACTGAGGAACTGGTAGAAGAACCTGAAGAAACAGAAGATACAGAAGATAAAGTAAGCGATTCAGGAGAAAGACCAATGGAGGGTAACAGAACAGAAGGAAGGGGGGAGAACTCACTCTCTACCCTGGAATTCC
>APFE030580253.1:29329-140684 GCA_000404065.3 Pinus taeda
CCCCCCCTCTCAGTATTATTTCCAACAGCCTGGTCTTGGTCGAAATTAGCTAGGAGCTCAGTTCCAACATCATAACGTGCTCAATATACCATTTAGCCACATTCCCAGTTAGGGTGCATTGAAATAGTCTCAATATGATTGAATCATCAATCAGGGAGTTTGACGAACACCATAAATGGAAAGTGGTTATATGGTTGCTCGGATCTTCACCAATCTCAAATTTGGTATGTCCGATGGACATTTGGTTGGAATCGGAGGCCAAACCGAGTTGTATCAGATATGATCATTACTGAACTTTGATAGATCTGGCAAGTTGAAAGTTGCTAGGAAAGGTAAGCACGGAGGACCTTGAGAATTACAACCATTCTGGGTAGAATTCCTAATGTTCTGAAAATAATATCTTGGATTTGCAATGGCACCAAGCTACCTGAAATAATTCGCATAAGTTCCTGAACCATAAGGAAAACCTTGTGGCCCAAAAAAATTCATATTTTTTCCAACTCCTGCTGAAAATTTTCCATATCTAGTGAAATTTTCCCCTAGTGAGGTATTACATGGAGCAGAGAGCCCTTGGTAAGGGTTCCATGCATTAGCAAAGGGAGAAAAAATCTAAAATAAACTCATGGAGGAGTACGACATGTTCCCTTGCTAGCCGAAAGAGAACTAATTCCCGACTCCCAAGCTGCTAACAATTGGACTAGTCCATTCTTGGAAAGGATTATAACTTTCACCTATGGAGGGAAAAGGTATTGATCCTAGAGATGGGTTATAATGTGGTATATGACAAATCCCAAAAGGGAAACCCTGAAAAGAAGCCAACCCACTCGCCATGGAAGTCATAGGAGTGGAAGCAACAAATGGAAAATTTAAGGGAACCAAAGTAATTGCATTGGAAGGAATTCCAAAGGGAAAAGGACCAGTGTTGGAGGCAAAAGATTGGGTGAAGATTGGGTTCCCCCACTCGAAGATGGGATAACAGTAGACCCAAAAATTGTAGTGCTAGGAGAGATTGAAGGTATGGAAATTGTACCTCCTCCTTATATTGAGAAAGGCGTTTGTTCACTAGTAGCACTCATAGTTGAAGCTGTGCTCCCAGTAGTGGCAATCGAAGGAAAATATTGATATAGACCAGGGCTTGAAGGCTTGTGGGTTGGGGTTCTAACGTATATTAAAATGTCTGGGTAATCACGGGGGAGAGGAGAAGAAGGAGTCATAGGAGACCCAGGGAGTTCTTCAACCTCTATACGTCTTCCGATTGGAAGAAGACTCTAGAAAGGATTGGAGTGTTCCTCTCCAAATCTCGACTTACACTAGGTCTATTATGTGAACAATAGCTTGAATAGGAGGATCAATATTCGTTACATCTACTAGCACTGATTGGAAACCACTAGAAGAATTTCTACTATGCCTTCTAGAAGAAGTCTTAGTACTCGTAAGTGAAAGCCCATGAAGCCTCCTAGACTGCCGAACTGGTCGATCAACCACTTTTAATTATTTTAAGAGAAATAATTAAAGACTCAATTTTTTTTACTATAAAGCTAGGCCAACTTGGATTGAAGAGAACTCTCTAATAAAATCCCGAGAAGGTACATTCAATCAAGCAACTTCCAAGTATTTGCGCTTTGGGTGATGAGGACCAAACACCAAAATACAAGAAATTAAAATCAAGGACCTTCCAAAGATAGTCTGGGATAATGACGGCCTAGACCTACTAGCGAAGGTGACAAAAAAATTATGCTAACCTCTAGACAAAAGCCTTTGCTAGTGCAAGTACCCAAGCTTCGCAAGGATGCCCTCCAGAAGTACTAATGAACGTGATGCAACATCTGCCTCAGGTACCATGGGATTCCCCTCGGCATCGACCTATGTGGTCCCTAGGAATAACAACTATGGACACCAGTTTTTATCAAAATCTCAGTGGAACAGTCTCAGGGTGGGATCCAACAAGTAGGAGAGGGGGTATCTCTCTTTCCTTGTCTTTGCTCTCCCTCATGCTTGAATCCTAGTCACGTAGCTTTCTCTACCTTTCTAACGACACTTGGTTTCACTCATTATTCAACATCTATGTTTAACAATTTGAGTGGCCTTGGAGAGTTAACTATCCACTCACCTATTCCAAGGCCCTAAAGTGCTAGATTTGTTGACGTAATTAATGACAAATCAAAAAATGTTATAGTTCTTTTTAATTAAGCGCTTGATTTTAAAAGGCTATTCTTTAGGTCGTAGGTAAAATGGGAGTGAAACTTGTGGTGTTTTGACGCAAAACAAATCAATAGAAACTTAGCTATATGGAAATGCATCTATTTTCTTCGATAAAAAAAGATTTCTATAAGGTTCTACGAATAAACTTGTAAAATAATTTTTCTTTTTCTTTTTCAAAAAACATGCTCCACACACTCAAAATGTAACAAAAAGACTAAAATTCTTATAGTGAAAAATAAATTAATGCAAACTATAATGATGGTGGAGTATTCTATGGATGCTCATTGACTACAAGGAGGGCACAAATTCAATAACAAACTTCCCTCGAAACCAAGCAAAACCAATCGACAAATAGTTCACAATTGCTCACAAATGATGAAGAAATGAAACACAAAAACCTGAAAAGAAAAAGAAAGAAAAGAAAAATGATTTTTTCTTTTTCTTTTTTAAAGAACCCAAAGAATTTGTCGAGAAAACAAAGACTACTAAACTTCAAGGGCCAAAAACAAGCATAAAGACTACTATTAATATAATCAAACTTGAAATGACAAAGGACTATAAACTTGCAAGATTTATCTAAACAACAATATAAAGGACTCCAACAAATCAAAAGAACGTCAAAAAAGACTTTCAAGATTTCCAAAGAGGCATTTAAAAACCATGAAAAACAAAATAGGTCAACCAAAAAAGGAAAGCAAAGCAAAGCCATCTGAAAATTGGGTTATAAACAAAACTACAACCAATTTCTTGTTCCGTGATGAGCCTCATCATTGGGTAACTATATGGACCTTAATACACCTGCAAGCCTATCAAAATAAACTCTTCTCATAATTCCTTACATATTTTAATTATATTTTTCTTAATGAGATGAGTAAAAGTAAGATGTTATGTCTAGTGGTCTAATGTGCATTGATTGCAGGTTTTTGAGAGAAAATCATGAAAAGTTTGCTAATTATGGGCATAAAATCGGCCCATGGGGCTTTGGATTGATGGTGAATGGGTGCACTATTAGGGCACTCCATGTGATAGGTCACCGGTTCAAATCCCCCATGGGTACATAGGTAGTCTTGACTAGAAAAAATAAGGGGCATAAAGTCGAATAAGACAAGGAGGAGAGATTATAGGAAATATATCCTCCTCATTAAATCCTCACTCATTCAAATATTCCTCAATCAAATCACACTAGCTCGGATTTGCAAGCAACCGAGTCATGGAGATCATGGGTAGTCGAGTTAGTGACAATTAAAAGCTAGTTCATCTTGAGTTTGGGAGCCAAGACTCCCTATATTTAAGGAATTTGATGGAGAATTTAGTTGTATAAATAAGGAGGCCTAGAGCCTCATTAGGATTCAGATTTTTTATGTAAGAGCACTAAGCATTTTTGAGTTCCAGTTTTGCGGCAAAACATTGTTATGTCATTCTTCTGATATGGTAGTGAGAATGAGCATTTCCTTGATCTAGCACTGAATTGAATCATAGGGCTGAAGCTCTTGGGTTAAGGTCCAACCCTAGCATAAAATTCTCCTCTTCCCTTACTTGTATGTTTAGGTTATTTCATATATTAATTGTTGAATTGGTTTTACCATTGTTTCATTGCAAGTAGTGGTGAATTTGATTAGTTTGCTTCCATTTGTGCATTGTTTTAGCAGTAGCTTTAGAGAGATAAAGGAATACCAATAAGGCTGATATAAGGTAGATTTGGCCTCACTCCTCCCTTCAGGGACCATGGTTTGAGTAAAGACTCCTATTCAACACCAAAAAGACATAATTATGATTTCTTGGAACTTAGGGTTTTCTGCTACTTAGGATAGCATTATTTCAATTTTCAAGAATAGGTTTCATTTTTCATTTTTGACATCTTCAACTTTGTATTATATCTCATGATATTTCACAATATTCTGCAAGTATTTCCATGCATGAACTAGGAAACTAAATAATGAAATTCTGTTTTCTTAAGTTGATTGGAAATCTTTCTTGTTTGACATGATTCATAGATAAATTCCAGTGACGTATGTATTGCAGGAGTTTCAATAGTGCAGGAAGATCTCAAGCCAACAATCCTAGCCTAAGATTATCCGTCCATGATCACCCACTAAGTCCCTCAACCAATTCATCATTCCATAAGAACAACTTTCCAAGTTTGTTGAGAAAATCCAACCATCTTACAAACTCTGTTTTGAGCTCTGAATAAGTCCTAGCCACTCCCTTGCCTTATTTCTTCCACCATTCACCTTCCCTATTCCCTATGCCACCTTCCAAATCACTCCTATTTCTCTTGGTTGGATCCTATAGGAGCATTAGGACATCCTATAGGAAGCATTAGGACATCCTGTAGGACGACCTGTAGTGGCCTGTTTTGAGGACGATATGTGGAAAAATCATATAGGAATATAGGAGAAGAACCCTACTTGCCTCCCAAGCCATCTGAACTTTCACCACCATATCTAACCCACCTACCATATCACCAAGAAGATTTAGCATTCACATTATCACAAAAAAAGGACAAAAAGGAATAAAGATTTATTGTGTTCATTCATATGCACAACAGTAGAATGTTTGGTTATTTCAGATTGCATGCCCAGGACAGTTAGGATTACAAACATGTTAGCTTAGAATCATTTTGAAGAAATATCTCTTATCAATTAGTTAGATGAGTGGTGTGTTTAAGGCATTGATTGCAGTCTTTCCTTACTGTAGTAGACAATATTTCAATTCTCCTAATTAGTGCAAAATTCCCTTTCCTTCATTAGTAATCAAACATCTTCTGAATCAATAGAAGGCTGGTTTTAGAAACCATAGTGGTTTATCGCTAGCTCAGTAGTGACAAAGAGTGGACCCATCACATATTCTTGTGTATACAACACTGTCACCTCCAAGATTGTACGAACCGTGGGTTGATAAAGTAAAGTTGGTAGCCCCAAGAGTTGTAGCATTCTTGTTGCAATACTGGTGCTCATCACTTTTTGGCGCTGTTTCTAGGGAGGCGTCTAAGTAAGATGTGATTTATGATTTCTTTCTTCCATTTGTTATCTCTTTCATTATGCTATTAGCTTCATTTCTGCAAAAGTAATTGTAAGTTGGTCTACTTTGTTTTCCATTCTGCAAGTGAGATTTCATTCAACTGTTAGTTTCCATTTAGTTTGTTATTTCAATTCTGCAATTAGTCTCAAAGTTTGAAAAAAAACACAAAACACAACAAAAACACTTCTTTCATACCTCGTAGGAATAGGGATAACTTAGGAAAATTTCTATCAAATACCCCCACCACTTCAAACAACCAACCTTCCCTCTTCTTCGGTGGCTGTGAATTGGAGGACCCCTTAGGCAAACAACCATAGATTTTTGAAGAGCTTACAGGGGGAGAAGAAGAAGGAGAATACCCCTACTTGCCTCCCAAGCCATCTGACCTTTCACCACCATCTCTAACCAACCTGCCACATCACCAAGAAGATTTAGCGCTCACATTATCACAAAAAAAGGACAAAAAGGAAAAAAGAGTTATTATGTTCATTCATATGCACAACACTAGAATGTTTGGTTATTTCAGATTACATGTCTAGGACAATTAGGATTACACACATGTTATCTTAGAATCCTTTTGAAGCAAGATATCTTAGCAATTAGTTAGATGAGTGGTGTGTTTGAGGCATTGATTTCAGTCTTTCCTTACTGCAGTAGACATTTCAATTCTCCCAATTAGTGCAAAATTCCTTTCCTTCATTGGTAATCAAAATTCTTCTGAATCAATAGAAGGCTGGTTTGAGAAACCATAATGGTCTATTTCCAGCTCAGCAGTGACAAAGAGTGCACCCATCACATCTGATTGTGTATTCATCACTGTCACCTCCAAGTTTGTACGAACCCCGGGTTGATAAAGTAAAGTTGGTAGCCCCATGAGTTGCAACATTCTTGTTGCAATACTGGTACCCAATGACATTAATGGAAGGGGTGTCTCTTTTTCGTCTCCATGTATGTTTGAAACAACTCTCTTTAATCAATTTGTTGTAAATAGGTACATCCTTAATGGCTTGGAGAAGTGGAATTTTGACACATAGATTTTTCAATTCACTCAGAAGTTCATTCTCTTCTGGGGTAGGCTACACTGGATGAGTTAATATTTCAGGAAAGGGTGGTGGATTCACTCTAGGCATACTTTCCACTCTTTCCTCCTCACTCTCCCTCGGTGGAGATGGAGGTTGGTTGTCTAGGAGTACTCTCCCATACCTTAGGTTAATTTCCTAAATTTCCACAACATAAGCATGGTAGGATGTCTCTCCACTATATACTTGTTGTGCTGGTCTATTGTCTAGGTTCGAATTTGGCTGGGTAGGAGTGTGAGGTTTTTTAGGTGGAGAAGGGTGTAGAATATGTGGTTGAGTAGGAGGTGAAGACAATAAAGCTGGAGCATTCCACTAATGCTATGGAGGAGTATATGGTTGAAATGACTAGTTGGTCGGCCGGGAATGGTACTAAGGTGCAAAAGACCAAGGAGAAGGTGTAGACTAGGAGGGATGAGCGGGGCCCCCCCAAGAGGAAATGGATGTATTTTGTTTAGGGTTGTAATATGCATAGGATGACCCTTGCATGCCCTGCTAGTATGGTCTAGGCCCATGAGGTCTCCTTTAATTTATGTAGCAGAGCTGTTCAGTCACCGCTTCAGTTCCCTAATACACAACTTTTAGTCCAGGTAGAGAGGGGCACTTGTCTATGGAGTGGTTTTCTTTACAAATTGAGCAGATTTCTATCGGGTTTAATGGAAATTCATTCCTAGGGTGCCTCCTTGTGCATCTAGGGCAGAAGATGGCTAATTATCTCTCTGCTTCCTCCTGCTTTCTCTTGATGTGCATAATGTCCATCTGTAGGGAAAGGGTTTACAGTATTCCACTCTTGAAATATTCCAACATATTTCCAATTTCACCTTTTATGGATGCGTTGGAAGAGGATGAGTTGGACATTGGTTGACTACCCCTACCCTTTTTCCTAGCTTCCCTAGAATGGTTCTTAAAGACAGTCTTGATATCATCATAGGGTAGCTAGTAGATGTGCCCTCCCACTAGCAGGTTTAGGGTATCTAGAAGGTCTTCCCTGACCCCTCTGAGTAGGACTAGCTTTAGTGATTCAGGATCAAGTTTGCACCTGGCCCTTTTGTAGCTACCTTTCCTCATAATCCTCTAAGGATTCATCATGCCCCAGGGTCATTCTAAAAATTTCCTCTTTAGTGTCTTTGGACCTACAGTAGTCCCGATACTTGTTGTTGAAGGCTTGATGCATATGAGCCTAGGTTTTGATGCTATCCCCAGGCAACCCCATGAACTAGAGCAAAGCTGCATCCTTGAGAGTGGATGGGGATAATTTCAACTTCTGATCATCCGTGGTGTAATAATAAGTTCTGCATATGAAAATGAACTCAAATAAGAAAGTAGTTGGATCCTTTGAGGTCAGGACATGGAAGTGATGAAGAGAAGAGGGGCTTATTTTTTTCATCTTGACATCCCTATTGGTTTCCCTAATGGGAAAAGCACCCTCAATTCTTTCTCTATCTCCTCTATCATTTCTATTTTTAGCCATAGGTTAGTTGGAATGGGTTCTGTGAAAGAATGAGAGGATACAATGATGAGGTGGTTAGAGACTTTTCTCTCTCACTCATACCCATCACTAGGACCCATGCCACTACTATGGTGAAAGTCCTATAAGTAGTAATCACCCCTGAAGTTATAAGCAGAATCACCGTACCCCCTTTAGGTTACCTTGGAGAAAAGAATATAAGGGTAACAACACCATTGCAAAGAAGAAATTCTTTTTGGAAGGGGAGGAGGCAATGGAGGACAAAAATGGGGTCATAAGAGAAAGCATTCCATACCCTTGGAATGAAGTTAGTTACCACCTCATTAAATATATATCACATGAAGGGAGATTCGGTGTGGTGTATGGATAGCACTTCAGACTCCTCCAAGAACTAAGATTTGGAGCAGACCCATCTCCTCAAAACAGATTAAGTATACCCTACTTTCTTCTTCAATCAATGATAGATATGAGCATCAAAGTGCAAGAGGGAAAACATCAACAACTAGCCCATCATGGGTTGATCAAACTTATCTTAGAGGATGCTCTAAAACACCTAAGACTCTCTATTACATGGACAACTTTCAGAGACATGTAGGTAGAGGGAGAAATTAAAACTCTTGAATATGACAAAAGCCCCACTACTAGTGAGAGGAATGAAGAAACATAAGGAGAAAATTAAGAGGAAACATAGGAGGAAAAAGATGAAGAAAAGGAGGAGGAAAAAGAAAAAGAGACAGAAGAAGAAACAAAAGAAGAGACAGATGAGTAGAGCGAGGAACTAGAGGAAGAAGAGAAAGAGAAAGACAAGGATGAGAAGGAGAATGGAAAAGAGGAAATATAACAGAAATAAGAATAGAGGTTTATAGTTCAAGGCAAAGAAGGGGAAGAATCACCAAGGGTATCCCCATAACCGATTGAGAAAGAGGCAATAGCTGCTCTTACTTCCTTAAATACACCTATCAATTCAAAAGGGAAGAGATAAAGACAAACCCCACTATACTTTAGGAAAATAAAGAGCACAAGGATTAGGCAAGGAAGACCTCAAATACCCACCAAAACTCCTATTGTCATTGAAGACTCACCAAATCAGCAAGAAAAGATAGCTCCTGTTGAGAAAAATCAAGGAGAAGGATCATCAGGACAAGCCTCTCCCAAATCTTCCGTCACTTATGTTAGGAGGCCTATCACAAGGTCTGCCTCATCAAAGGGAAAAGGTATCCTACAGGAGACATGAAAATACCTACAGGAAGTAGAGGCCATCCTACAAGAAACTCAGAAAATGGACCAAGAAGGTATCATTTAGCAAGAAATAAAGAAGGAAGACCCATAACTGAGAGAACCTAGTCCACAACCCAACCTTAACTCTTAATATAGGTTAATTGAAGGGGGTAGGGTTATTTCACATAAATTTTCCATCCCCTTATTCTTTGAACTTGAGAAAGAGAGGGAAAGGACACACAGGTGGATGCAAATTGCCAAATCAAAAGGAGTGGAGGATGTAGGCCACATGGAGGAGAAATTGAAGGAGTTGGGCAGAGAACTGAGCAACATAACAGACAGAGAGGCAATAATGAAAGCTTAGTTAGAGGTAAATAATGCATGGCTAAGGAGACAATTACAAGAAAGGGAAATTCAGTTGGTAGCTATGGCTAGTTTATCCCTAGTGGCAATCTAGCGTAGGATGCCAACAAAGTATTATGCCTTGTATCTCAAGGAGAAATGAATACAATTCCAAATTAAGACTTTACCACAAAGAGGCACTATGCCCTTCCAAGACTATAGACAATTAATTGATCTCTGTGATCAAATCACCTTGGAAGATAGAGAAAACATGTCTAATTTTTACCTACACAACTTGGCCTTGACAGATTTGAATGTGTGGTACCCAAATTCAAAACTAGTAGACTTGCAATTGATAGCCTTAGCATCATGGATGAATCATGAGGAGGTAAGAGTTGTAGAGATGAAAAAGGTAATGGAAAGGGAAGAGACATAACCCCTTATGATAATAACTGAGCAATATAATCCAATGGTTGTCATCAACACCCACAACTTGACTGCACATGATCCTAAGCTTGCACCTAGGTACCTTTCTTCACAAGAGAAAGCAGTCACACACTTTGAATACATGTTCAGATTGTTAGGAGATGACAACGTGCAAGCTTGCTAAAGGAGATGGAACACCTTGCCTTATAGCCTGAAAATTAGAGAATACCATTCTCCCCAGAGAATGAGAGAGGCACTAAACAAAACACCCATGTACAAGCAAGCTCTATAAAGACTTAAAGTCAATTGGATTGGATTGAGACTCAGTCCACCACTACTTTCAAGAATTTTGGAAGGAAGGAAAGAAGAAGAAGAAAGAAAGAAATGGGAGGAGATAGAGAGAAAGGCAAGATTTTATTCACAGGAAGAAGAAACTACAAAAGAAGCATGGGATGTCAGGGAGGTCACCAGAGCAATGAAGGACATGGATATAGATTAAGTTGCTAAGAGGATGAGAAACACTTTCAGTAGGGGGTTGATGATGAGCCTCATCATTGGGTAAATATATGGACCTTAATACACCAGTCCAAGATGATCAAAATCAATTCTTCTCATAATTCCTAACATATTTTAATTATATTTTTCTTAATGAGATGAGTAAAAGTAAGATGTTATGTCTAGTGGTCTAATATGCATTGGTTTCATGTTTTTGAGAGAAAATCATGGCAATTTTGGCTAATTAAGGGAAAAAAATTGAATGAGACAAGGAGGAGAGATTATAGGAGATACATCCTCTTCATTAAATCCCCACTCATTTGAATATTCCTCAATCAAATCACACTAGCTCGGAGTTGCAAGCAGTCGAGTCATGGAGAACATGGGCAACTGAACCAGTGACAATTAAGAGCCAGTTCATATTGAGTTCGGAAGAAAAGCCTCCCTATATTTAAGGAAGTTATTGGAGACTTGAGTTGTATAAATAAGGAGGCATAGAGCCTCATTAGGATTTGGATTTTTTATGTAAGAGAACTAAGCATTTTCGAGTTTAATTTTTGTGGCAAAACATTGTTATGTAATTCTTCTGATATGGTAATGAGAATGAGAATTTTCTTGATCCAACATTGAGTTGACTCAGAGGGCTAAATCTCTTGGGTTAGGGCCCAACCCTAGCAGCAAAGGCTCCTCTTCTTGTACTTGTATGTTTAGGTTACTTCATAGATTAATTGTTGAATTGGTTTTAGCATTTTTTCATTGCAAGTAGTGGAGAATTTGATTAGTTTGCTTCCATTTGTGCATTTCTTTAGCAATAGCTTTAGAGAGATAAAGGAATAACAAGAAGGTTGATAGTAGGTGGATTTTTCCTCACTTCTTCCTTCAGGGACCATGGTTTGAGGAAAAACTCCTATTCAGCCCCAAAAAGACAGAATCTTGATTTCTTATGGAATTTATGGTTTTTTGCTACTTAGGCCAACATCTTTTCAGTTTTCAAGAATAGGTTTCAAATGTCATTTCTGACATCTTTAGCTTTGTATTATGTCTCATGATGTTTCACGATACTCTGCAAGTATTTCCATGCATGAAATAGGAAACTAAATAATGAAATTCTATTTTCTTAAGTGGATTGGAAATCTTTCTTGTTTAACATGATTCATGGATAAATTCCAGTGATGTATGTATTACAGGAGTTTCAATAGTGTGGGAAGATCTCAAGCCAACAACCCCAGCCTAACCTCATCCATCCGTGATCACCAAAAGCCACTAAGTCCCTAAGCCAATTCATCATTCCATAAGAACAACTTTCCAGGTTTATTGAGCAAATCCAAACATCTTACAAACTTTGTTTTGAGCTCTGAAGAAGTCCTAGCCACTCCCCTACCTTATTTCTTCTAGCATTCACCTTCCTTAATCCCTATACCACCTTCCAAATCACTCCTATTTCTCTCAGCCGTGTCTATAGGAATACAGGGGATCCTGTAGGAGCATTAGGGCATCCTGTAGGAAGCATTAGGAAAACCTGTAGGACGATTTGTAGTGGCCTAGTTTGAGGGCGATTTGTGGAAAAAGAATCCAAGAATAAAGGAGAAGACCCCTAATTGCCTCCCAAGCCATCTGAACTTTCACCACCATCTCTAACCCACCTGCCACATCACCAAGAAGATTTAGCATTCACATAATCACAAAAAAAGGACAAAAAGGAAAAAAGAGTTATTGTGTTCATTCATGTGCACAACAATAGAATGTTTGGTTATTTTATATTGCATGCCTAGGACAATTAGGATTACACACATGTTAGCTTAGAATCCTTTTGAAGCAATATATCTTAGCAATTAGTTAGACGAGTGGTGTGTTTAAGGCATTGATTTCAATGTTTCCTTACTACAGTAGATGATATTTCAATTCTCCCAATTAGTGCCAAATTCCCTTTCCTTCATTGGTAATCAAAATTCTTCTGAATCAATAGAAGGTTGGTTTTAGAAACCACATTGGTCTATCGCCAGCTCAGTAGTGAAAAAGAGTGGACCCATCACATTTGCTTGTGTATACAACACTGTCACCTCCAAGTTTGAACGAGCCCCGAGATGATGAAGTAAAGTTGGTAGCTCCAAGAGTTGTAGCATTCTTGCTGCAATACTGGTGCTCATCATTACGCAAAGTTAGAACAACGAAGAAATTCCACAAGAACCCTTGAACCCAAAGCCGAAACTGAAACTTTACTTAAAAAGCAAACCCTAGGTTGACTAGGTTTTCCAAGAAGAACAAAATTAGAAACTAAAAACATGCATAAAAGCGGAGCTTTACTGATAGTGATGACCAGAAAATGTTAAAAACCATCAGGTAACAATCTTAACTGAGTCCAATATTTTGAAAAATTTATTCAAAATAAGGTATATGCGACTATGCAAAGACATAGAAGTGTGCATACATGAATAAAACAAAGGAAACTAACCAAATACAAACATTGTAATCTAAAATCATCACCACACACTTCCTCAAATTAACATAAATCTCATGTCAAATAATTGTTATCACATAGACATCTATTTGCAAGCACATTAATTGATTGTATCTAACATGACCAATAAATATACACATCAACACCAACATATAAATTAAGTACATAAGAATGAACGAAAAAATGAACCATATTCATATATATATATTATATATATATATATATATCTATATATTGAAACAAGTCAAATAACTACATCAAGTCAAATAAGTGAAATCAAATATCCGATAAAACATACATAGTGCTACCCTGGTTTGCACTAGAAGACGATGGATGGTCAACTACCACGTGATTAATGTATGTTGAACTCAGCTGAGTTAGAGGAGGAGGTGGATGGTATGTAATAGAATATGATGGATGGTCAACTAGTGCACCATAAATGCGGTATAGCAAACTCTGAGGTGGATGAGGAGGTGGTTGGTCTTCTCTGTTAGGAGAAATATAAGACACATCCTCTAGCTTTGGCATCTCATCATTAGGAAACTAACAAGGAGGTGTACTACCATAAGGATCATTGATATCCTGACGACCATGATTTGATGGGGTGGTACTACCAGAATCATCATGATCACCACCCTCATCATCATGATCATGATCATCACCCTTATCACCATCATCACCACCCTCATTTGATGTATCTTTCGCTACACGATTCCAACCTACATCCCTCATCACTGCCAGTGCCCTACCAGCTCTGATGATATGTCATATAAGAGACATCATATCGCATGGAAATTCCTTATAGAGATCCACAAGCATCAGATCCATACTAATATCTTAAGGCCTCACAGGGTGACCTCCCTCATCAATCAAAAATCCAACCAACATGTGATAATAGTCCATCCAAAATTGTAAACCAGCCCTATAGCCTTGAACATCCATGCTCCCCTTGAGGATGTGCCTCACCCTCTTGGGCCTCGCCCATCTCCTCATCTCCTCCATTCAATAGTGGGGGATGAGGCATGTCCCCATCAAATGAGTTGATGTCTACAAAATATATAGTACACAAACTTAATTGGAAATTTTAATTAAACAATTAAATACAACATGTTAAAGAACGTGCTAGAATAAATTTTGTTCTAATTCATTAAAAAAAAGAAAATTAGACTAGATTTATTTAAAGAAAATAATAATATCACCTATATCATTTGGACGCTTAGACATTATGAAGAGTATGTTGGGACACCCTCTCCAATCAATCCTCACGTATGGAAACTCCAACATCGACAAATAAATCGTCATCCTCACTAGCTAGTAGTGCCAATGCCTTGGGAAAAATCCTAGTCGAATACTCCGACAGACCCCTCTTGGGCATCATCTACCCCCACATTCTCATCCAGATTTGAGTGATCAGACTAGGAGGGTAAGAGTTAAATTTAGGCCTCATCTTTAAAAACCTCTAAAAAAAAACCAAAAACGCTCGTAAGTGAAAGGGAAGGTCTCCCTCGCATGTATCAACACACGAAATCTATCTAAAGTCATGCAAAATTGCCTCAAAAAAATGGTATATCATTTGATGCAACGTGGAACTTGAATCAAAGAATAAAAATAATACAAAAGAGGGTAACTAATCTATTTTCCATCACTACTAGAGTGTGTAGTGGTGGTAACTAATAACGAGAGGCACCTTACCTCCTCTATTACAAAAGAAGAAATCTGTAGCTATCCACCATGGACTTGAAAATATAATGGACATATCTCTAAGTGTAGGAAATTTAGCTCTATGATGCAACCCCATGGGGGACATAAGGGAACTGGAGATAATCCTCCCCTTTCTAGGATAGGCTAGTGATAAAGTATATTTCCTTCTTAGTGGGCCTATACCATGCCCTAGGACCAACATGGAAAACCTTCTCCTAGGCACTCCATTGGTAGATCAAGTGCAACAATAAGCCAAAGTGTGCCTTTAGGCATGTAGCTTCCTCATATTACTTGAGCATGCCTACATTCCTCAAGAGTGCTTGGGTCATTGCAGTAATAGTGCAAGGGTATAAATCCCTCTTTCTCTCTCTCTCTGGCCTACCATGTTCAAACCATATTGTATAGTCTCGTCTGTTGCTCCTGCTCCCTCTAATGAATTCTCTGCTACATGATTGACATAAAAAATACATTAGCCTCATATATAAAATACATTTTTTTATTTATTTAATGAAACATGTATTTATACATATGGAAACATAACTTTCAATTAAAAAAAAGAAACACCATTAGTGCGCTCTAAACATTGTCATGCATCAACACTGATTAAATTTCAACTATAGTTGTGATCTAGGTGGATATTTGTGGCCACCCGCATATTCCACCTAGACCCCCTAGTTAGTTTCATATGTTTCCTTAATTGTAGCACAATTTACTATTTTTGGCAATTTTTCAGGTCCTTAACTTTTGGAACCATTTTGAGGCCCTGAACGACATTTTTTTGGAAAAATGCCTCCTGGTGATTGCTATAACAATTGCATTAGCATTTGTAGTCCTTGGAGAGATATTTCCAATGGGGTATCATATGCGTCAAACAGAGATAATATGACCAAGTTACGACCCTGGGAAGTTGGTTGCCCAACTAACCCCAATGGGGCCCATTAACTCTTGGTGTTACATCTCCTCCGGTTAGTGTTTTTGTTGTTATGGTTTTCCATTATTGTTCAATAATAAAAAGGCCCTTGAGCCTCATGGTAACTTAGTTTAGAGGCATGTAGCTGCCACATCTCTTCTCAGAGATAAGCTACTATTACCCGAGCTATCTAATTTCCATTTTGTTTGTAAGCATGGTTCAATATTTTTCTATTAATGAAATTAAGTGTTTTTCTATTGCATCTATGCATTTATGATTATATATGTAAGTTGTTGTGTTCTTGTTTAAGTTCAGATCAAGTTGCACCAATATGAGTGTGCATATAACTATGATGCCCCATTGTTGGTTAAAAATTTTAAATTTTGATGGTGGTCTCGCACACTTGTGCACCGGTGCGCACATATAACCTTTTTGCACCGATATAGAATGTTCGGGTTATCAAACACACCGAACTATAGTTATATGTATCGAACGCACCGAGGTGCATTTGGTAAATATAAACACATTGAGTGTGACACACTAACAAAAAAATTGTCGCATCTTTCCTAATGCATTTTCATTTACAAAATGCATCGCAACAACGATGGTGTGTTATGTTCATGCACCAAAATATGGTCACTTTGTAAATTTACAGGGTACATAATTATCGACATGAGCCAAACATATCGAGCATAGTATGTGGTGATTTTTTTTTCAAAAACAATGACAAATTTAACCTAATTTGCAATTCTAATGTGCTAAAAATTTAAATTAGAAAGAAACATAGACAATACCTGGACATTTGGTCATCAGGGGGGCATTGTGGACACATAATGGGGGAAAACAACATTTAGCACGATATGGAAGGATGGTGAACAAGAGAGGCACTGACATCAGAGTGCTTGGATGTGGTAAGAGTGGCACCAGTGCTTCAAAGCTCTCCCTCACTATAGATGGTGAAAATTAAAATTATGGTTAGCAAGGTTTTCTTATTTAACCCTCCTCTGGTGAATTTCTCTAACTGCACCAATGCGAGATATATCCAAAAGTGCCACATTTTATTTTAATTAAAAATATTGCGGTTATTTTCTTGAGACACCTTGAGGCATTTCTATATGAGTATCGCATTAGTGTTGTGTTTTGACTATAACACCTCTCTTTTTCTAGAAATTGAAAATCACCTAGCAGTGCACTTTAGAAAATGCCTTAGGGTATATTGATAAGTTTACCACACCAGAATGTCATTGGAAAATAACACCACATTATTCTGAAATTTAGAACTACAGTGGTGATCCCTAGTGGTATGGACTAGGATGTTTTACTATTTGAAGGAAACCAATGCTATCGACTATTCAAGCACTAATGTGTTGTGTTATTTAGTCCATTGTGTTTTTTTTTTTATAAAAATAAATTTTCAATGGTGCACCATGTTATATGCAACATTAGTGGTTGTATGGATAATAAAGCACTAGTGCGTTTGTATATTTTTTATGCACCATCCAAAAAACATCTGCTAAAAAATCTAGCCACCCACCTCTGCTAGTGACCTCTGCTACAAATATATTTTTGGGCTATTTTTATAGGGGCATCCACAAAAATCTCCTCTAGAAGGTATTTTCCTTGCAATGTGTTTTTTCCTTAACTTCAGGCATAATTTATAGCAAATGGCAATGCAAAAAAATTTGGATTAACATCTACATCACACCAAAATTTCTAGTGTAGGGTGGAGGTGAAGGAGGGAGAAAATTATAATTTGAATCCTAAAGCTCCCTGGTGAGATCAATCTCATAAACCCTTGTTCCATTTGGATAAAAAAAACCCCAATGTCTCTCAGTTCTCGGTCTAGGCTTTTGATCCTAATTAAACAATGAAAAAAATGTATGTTGGGGTGAATTGATTGGGCTTGAGAGGGGTTCCCAAGGGAGGATATTCAAGCATTCTCCTTATAATCCCCCTATTCTAATGGGTTGTATTAAATATGTTAGCACCCAATTGGTTAAGGTCACTAGCATTGGGCCTTTCAGTTTAAGCTATGATTAACCTAATGTCTTCATAACTAAGTTTTCTCATCGCAGCAAATTGGTATACACAAGGCCATTAGGGTCAATGTAGTTTTTTCCATGATCCTAAAAATTGGCATATTCCAAAGAAATATTCGTAGGATCAGAAGACCAAGAAAAGTAAGGATACACATCAATAAAAAAGCACTAGATGATGGAGGAAAT
Source organism: Pinus taeda (assembly GCA_000404065.3). Lineage (NCBI taxonomy): Eukaryota > Viridiplantae > Streptophyta > Pinopsida > Pinales > Pinaceae > Pinus > Pinus taeda. Next base: position 46,872 of record APFE030580253.1, read on the forward strand.
GAAGTGTTGAGAAATTCCATATCCAAAGGGGTTTCTGCCTTGATATGATGCAACTTATGTCTAAGCAGATCTCACTTGATTCTTAGCATAGAGGGCACTAGTTGATACCAGGTTTGGTTGTTGGAGTAGTTTGATAAAATTTCATTCCCACTAGGACTATATTGATATCGGGTTGTTCTAGATGTTGCTTCTAAACTTAATAGGACTATCAACTAAATCTTTGACAAAATATTCCTCAATAATATACTTTATTTCCTACTTTTCATGAAGCAACATATCTTCTGAAATTCACTAATCAAAACCAAGTTATGCGCTCCCTCTCAACAGAGAAGCATCTCTTTATCTGGACCCCTTCATAATCTTAGTGAGATCTTTTCTATTCAGGCTTCCTCAAGGAGATCAACTTCTTCTTTTTTCCATTGGAGAATCTTTCATGGCTTCCAACCATTTCATCAGAGTTATCATTATCCTCATCATGCTTATCACGACAACGAGCATCTTCACCATATTGAAGATTGCGTACCTGCACACTCAGATAGAAAGTAAAACCAAATATATAGAAGCATGAAGTTAGCCATATCATAATCACGGAAGCATTTCAGCCTTAGATATATCAGATACCAAAATAAGAGACACATATTCTTCAACATCTTGCTAGGGACTTTTTCATACACTCTAGACTATTTCATAATGAATTTCGTTCCATCTAAGGTTTCAACATTTCTTCTAAAGTTATGGCATACCTTACTACAACATATAGAAAACCCTAGAAGCTTTTCAAACAAATATAGATCTAAAAGGAATCTAACAACTTTTCATAATGCATGTGTTAGACTTCTCACTATGGCTTTATACAAATCCTAGAATTCATACAAAACAATCAATCAAAATTAATCACATCTTAGTCATTAACATGACCAACTTCCACTAGGATTAGTTGCAGACCCTAGATTTCCGATCAACCATCAATCCTAACCAAAACTCAGATTTCAACAATTTCACATAAATCTCAAATCATACATCAGATATTTTATTTCTACTAAGGTTTAACTTCAAAACCGAAGAATTCCATTAAATAAATAGATCCTAGATTGTTATATCGCACATACTAGACAAGTTAACTATTACTAGGGTTTAACTACAAACCCCTATATTTCCAAATATCATCATCCTAGAATCTCATATTAGGGACTTATAATAAATCCTAAAACATGTATGATCATCAATAACTAGGTCAACGCTCATATCAAGGAATTCATAATCGTTCATAAGCATATCATATGTTAGACAACATTAATACATCTGACCTAGACCAAGCTAGGGTTTCAACCAAAAGGGAATATCTATATATACCTAGATTTCATCATCATCCAAAGACATTTCATATCATGTGTTATTCAAACTCAACTTAAGAAAAATACTAAATAAGAGTTAGACATACAAACTTGATTAGACTAGTGTTTGATCAGACAAACACACCCATACCAAGGAAATCATTTCTAAGACATTGTAAGGGTCTTTCTCACACATTCCACCAAAAACTAATGAGTTAGGGTTCCAATGTAGAAACATAGAAAACCTAACAGTCATATAACTTTAAAGTTTCAAGATTTTAGATCTTATCTTTCAATCATAACAAGTTAGGTTTTCTTGATCATACCAAAATTTTGAACATCACATCATCAATAAAAACTCCAAATAACATTTCAAAATATCGCTAAGAAGTTTTAGTGTTTCCGACATTCATATTAGCATATTGTGAGGTTATGCTTTTCTAGAACTTGTCTAAGGTTCTACACAATCAGTTAATAATATGAGTGGGGTGGGTATATTTATCAAGTGATGAATCGCCCAAAACAAGAATCACTATGATTCATTATAGCTAGACATAAAAATGTTAGTAATAAATTGTCAAATGAATAATCCTTTCAATATAAATAAATCAATCTACTTAAATAATACCTTTGTTCCTTGACAAACCTTGTCTTGAGAGGTACTCCTTCATACTTATTGCAGATATTTTCCTAATCAAGACAAGATAAGGAGAATGGTGACTAGTATTTAATATAATCAAAACTAAATGAATACATGAAACCAAAAATTGAAAGGAAATGAGACACTTATCTTAGGGATTTGTTGGGGGTTCCCTCCAAATATTGAGGGATACCTACAAACTTATAAAAACAATAAAAATGTCTTTTCCAAAATATATAAAAAACCTGTAAATTATAAAACATATAAAACAAGATATCTAAAGCTACAAGGAAAGGACTTAGTAGTGCATGTCCCTTATGTCAGATTCTTCACGCTTAAATTTCTTTGAGTTTCCTTCCTTGGAAAATTTAGCATGATCTCTATCTCTATTCTTATTCTTTGGATTTTTGGTACAATCACTCTTGTAGTGACCCTTATTATGACATTGATAGCATTCTATCTTGGACATGTAAAATTTCTTCCTTGATCTTTTTTTATTTCTTTTCTTTATGTTGAGGAGTGTAAGAATTTGATACTCCTTCATGATTGGAAACTAATGATATCCTTAATTCTTCCTCACTGCGGGCAGTTCATAGTTCTTCAAAGGTGGGAGCTACCTTCCAACTGTTGAGTCCTGCAACAAACACATCCCAAGTGGGTGGCAATCCTAATAGAGCATTGTTCACGAGTTATTTTTCTATAAAAATTTCATCGATGGTCAAAATATCATCCTTGATTCTTTTTATCTTCACAAATAAGGATGCCATTGTGTCTTCTTTAGTCATCTTTATGGTCCTCAACTCATTTTTCAAACTTGCTACTTGATCAATATTCTTAAGAGTAAATAAATTTGACAAGGCTTCATACATTTTCTAAGCATGATTGATGTTAGCTATGAATGGGAGAATGTTGTCCTTTATTCCTTCTACCATCAGAGTCATGACCACCAATTCTAATTCCCTATATTTTACTTTGTCAGTGTCACTGGAATCCTCTGTAGGCTTCTTTACTTTTCCTCTGACCAAGTCTAGTACCTTTTTCTTTTCAAGGATTAGGAAAGCCCTCTTCTTCCAGGACTTGTAGTTAGGAGCTCCTTCAAGTTTGTTCTCTCCGATGATTGTGTTATACATCTTCCTTGAATATAGTAGAATCCTTCCTTGAGATAGTCCCTTTGAGTGGTTCATTGATAAAGTGCTTGAGATTGCCTTTTTCTTCCTTCTTCACCAAATCTTTGAAACCATGTTAGAAAATCAGAAAGGCAGAAATATTTTCTGATATTTGATAATTACTTGTGATTTTTCTTGTTACTACAATTCTTTATATCTTCTTTCTTTTAGCTCATTAAGCAATTACCAAAGAAATAACACATAAAACAATAGACACTAGATGTAGGCACATTCGAGGGAAAAACCACCCTCGAGGGGAAAACCCAGTGAAGATAATTATTCCTTTCAATAATATTCTTTGAGTCTCTTCACCCTAGACCAAGACTAGACCTTCCCTCCACACCAAGTCAGCCTTTAGAATTTTGACCCCTTTCCAACAACTTCGACTAGGCAACAACTTCTAGCAAATGGCAGTTTCCAACAACAATGAAACTTGGAAGACTTCGCTATCCCAATCCAGAGTAGGAAATAGAGAGAGAGAGAGAGAGAGGCACACAAATTTAAATTTTTCATTTCTCCTTAGACTTCCCCAAACTCACATTCACTCAGCTTCTCAACAACATACTTCACACTTTTCCTCACAAAAAGAGATATCAAACTTCTTGTGAGATGGAGATGCTCCAAATGAATTCAATGTGCTTGTATTTATAGGCTCCATGTGAGGTCAAATACAGTACTTAGGATGACATGGTGTGGATGATACATAAATCAAGACTCAACACTTAACCTTTTACATGATTCAAAAGCCCAAGAATGGTCTCTTTAAAAGTACAATGGCTCTATGGACTCATAATAAATCCTAGAAGTACTCAATGGGGACTTTTAACTAAAACAAGGTGACCCAAGCATGAAAGCCATGCTTTAATAATAATAATAATAATTATTTTCTTTATTCTTTTGACAAGTATATTGCAAGATGACTCAAATACATTAAATGAAGACCAAACCTAGTTACATTTTCAAACATACCTCTCTCTCTCCTTCTCGCTCTGCCCCCCCTCCATATCTATGTCTCCCTATCTCTCTCTTCCCCTTATTTCCCTATCTATATCCTCTCCTTTTCTCTAACTTCCCTCGTCTCCTCTCTCCTTCATTCCTTCTTCATCTATCCCTTTTCACTCCCTCCCTCCCTCCCTCTCTCCACCTCTATCTCTCAATATCTTTGTTCTTCCCTCCCTCTCTTTCCTCCTTCTAACTCCATCTCTCTCCTCCCCTCTCTCTCATCTCTCTCAATTTCCCTCTCTCTTCCATCCTCTCTCTCCCTTTCTCTCCCACCTCCATCTCTCTTTACCCCCCATCACACACACACTCTCTCTCCACCCTCCAACTTTGTCACTATCTCCCTCTCTCTCCCCTTCTCGCTCTCACCCTCTCTCCCCCATCCATATCTCTCTCTTCCCCTTCTTTCCCTATATATAACCTCTCATTTTCTCACCCTTCCCTCATCTCCTCTCTCCCATCCACCCTAAACGCTCACCCATCGACCCTAAACTGGGTTGCAGAGCATCTCTCAGTGCAATAAGGAGATGTCCCATGGATTTTTAAAAAAGATGATCTTTATTTGCAAAGGTACCTATAATGTGTGTGAGGTTTCCTTCTTTATATGGGACTTCACTATGACGATGCTTCACTGTGGACGACAATCACATGACCATTTGAACCTTCAAAGAGTACGTATCTCAAAAACATGATTTTTAATTTTAATTTTAATTTTTGTGGACTAGGATAATTTATGATTTATTTTTATATAATGTACTATGTGTGGGTGTGTGAAACATGACTTCCCCTAGAATTGCGCAATTCAATTGAGGCAATTTCCTTGGAAATAGGTGCTAATTCCACCAAGGACAACACAAGGAAATAGGAGCTGAAGCCAAAGATGAAATTGACTAAGTCTGGGGTAGAGGCCTTCAGTGAGAAGTGAGATAGGTTGAGCACTTGTTGGGTTATCTTAGTTGAGAAAAGAACTTGTAATCCATCTCTATTCTTCTGATTAATGCAAGAGGCATTAGGATTTTTAGCAAATTCCTTTCCCCAGATAAAAATACATGTTGCATGTGTGTGATTTCTTATTTCATGTTTGAAATTTTTGTCCTAAATTGTGAAATAATATCCACATAATAGTAGATTAGGTTTGTGTCTTGTGATTTTGGTTAAACATTCATGAGCAATTGCAAATCTATAACCTAATTTATATAGGAAGTTAAATCCTAAGGTCAAATTTTGTAGGAAGAAGGAAAGGTTTAAGATAAGTATTGATTTTCTTTCTTAATTTTAATTAAATTTAAGTAGGAATAAATATAGTAAAAATCTTTAATAGTAAAATCTATAGTAAATTAGCACCAAAGGTTAGCTCAATTGGTCAAGTCCCCATCATTAAAGCACATTTAGCCCCAAGGGTTAGCTCAGTTGGTCAAAAACCATGCCTCGCCATCGGGAGGTCACAGGGTCGAATCCACCCGAAGCCCTTGGGGTCAGGTCTTGCAGTAGGACGAGGGGCGATTTAGCCTAGCTATTGCCCAGATTTTTCCATGGACATAGCGATCAATTATTGTCCAGGGTGCTCGTGAACCACATGCACAAAAAAAAAAAAATCTATAGTAAATTTTTTATTATGCAAGGTTCTGTTGATGCCTTGAAAATCACTGCATCAACATTGGGGAAAACCACCCGGTCCAGACCTTAAAGGCAACTCCTTTTCCGTTTGGTGTGGTGGCTCCAACTAGATATAATGGGACCAGTTTCCCAATGGTTGGTAAATAGGATGGATAAGTGGTTGATTTTCTATTATCTAATGATAATGAATGGATGATTTACTTTATAATGAAAAAATAATAAACAACTAATCTATCCCGGGGAATTTCCAATCTAGTGTAACTTTTGATGATGTTTATTTACAAATAGGCATATAGATGACTCCATTGATAAACAAAGATATTCATTCGCATGATAATTACTTTGTTCAAATATTTGAACAAAGTAATCATTTAAAACAATATTACACTATTCTTCATATGTCATTGACATAAATATGATTGAAATAATAAAACTCCTTAAACATTCAATAGTGATAAGTATAAAGATTGTTGTTAAAACACATACATATATCCAATGATAACAAGATTAAATAAATTCCGATTCATATGAAAGAATGGAGCAAAGACATAGATAATAGTACCATATGTAATTTTGATCCCTCCCGATATCAATCGCATTCAAATTCTGTCTTCTAGCTTAGAAATACTTTCACAAAAAGCAATACTGCATATCTCATCAAAGCATTCTTCATTAAAATTCAGAATATAGGCCCGGTCTTCATAAAAAAATATATCGGAAGCACAATAGTGTGACTTCCCGATCCAAGTTTTATACAAAAATTAGGACCCTTTCTTAAGACATGAAAGGGTCTATAAATATTATCTAAGCTAAATAATTATGAAACAAAAATGCTATTAGGTGGTATAACCAAATCATGAAGATCTCCTTGAAATAGGTCTGTTTGTAGTCAGTAGTATGATTCATTGTTTCGGCCGACCATCCTTTGGCTTGAGCTGGCAGATAGCAAGCATTGGTTGCAATTCTGGAGGGTGACTCAGACGAGAATGTAGTTGGGCTGACTACGTAGCATCATGAATTTCGGGAATCATGTAACTGATTGCATCGGTTAGAAATTTGAGTGCTGCTCTTTGACTGTATGGTTTAATTATGAAGCAATATTACAGAGGGGTTCAAATTATTGGCCAGGGGTTCAAAGAACCCCTGGCCAATGTTTTTACCTAAAATAATGATTCTGCTAAGGGAAACAGGTCATCAAATTCATCCTTTTCATGATCGAACTTTGCAAGTTTAGCTTGTTCAAGAAAATTATAGGCAATTTTTATAGGATCATATTGTCTATTGGGGATGGTTGCAAGATTGAGAATTTGTATTTTTTCTGCCTCCTTTTCTACGTGTTTGTAATCATGAAGAGTGTAGACACCGCATCTTAGAGGAAATGTAGGCCATACCTATTTCTTAGAGTTCCTAAGAGTTTTGGATGTCCCTTCTGTTGTTATTTGGTAGGCCAATTCCCGAGTTAACAACTTGTCAGCAACATATAGAGGAAGGGCATGGGGTTTTGTAAGGCTACCAAAAAGCCTTATATAAGTGAACTTGTCTTCCCCGAACCAATTACCAACTGTATTCAAGTCTATCCCTGCTTCCTTGGAAATCCTAGGGGCAGGTTTATCAAAAATAGCATAGTAGATAGGTAACATAAATCCATTGCAAATTCTGTACAAATGATCTTTGTAGTGAGCTTTCCATAACATTTGATGATAAATATGGATTGGCTTGGGGTCCTGGGGAGTCCATCTCCATCTAAGTACTGGATATTTAGAGTTAAAATAGAGAGTATCCATAATATAAGCACTATAATAAAAAGGGGGAATGGTCTTGGTAGTTTTGTGCGAATTTGATCTAAATTCAAGAATTGTTGTGGTTAATTTGTCGGACAAAATGTTTGCCCAATCCATCACATAACTATTGACTGTTGCTTACATCAAAGGGACCATTTCAATGGTGAATTTAGAAGAATCATGTATCCCCCACATTCTACACGTCATAGCCCCGACATAACAGTAAGGAGAAGCCAATGAGTCCATTGAGTGCTTACCTGATGATTCGCGTTTGTGCTTCTCAGGATTGTGTCTCCAGTGCTTAATCGGGGCTGATTCTGTCTCATTTTCATTCAAAAAATTTTCCAAGAAGGCTTTGTTGTACCACTTTTCAGGTTCAGGCAAGTGATACATTTTCCTTAGATCATCAGATTGGAACGAGCCACAAATCCTCCCGTCAGTTGTGCAAAATGTTATGTTTGAAACTGGAATTTCCTCTACCACCCATCTCACTACGTCAGTGTATGGAAGAATCTTTTCTCGTGCTGCTATTTTGTGCAAATATGAACAAACTAAATCTTTGAGGGATGCTTCCGATTTGTTAGTTGAGTCGGCTGTAGCTTCTTTCGATACTTCCTCAAGCTCCTCTGCTTCAATTACATTGTAAATGCTCTCCCAACTAGTATTTCCAAGGCCAAGGCATGTAGTGTCTAAGATTAACCCTTTTTTGCTTGGCCCTGGATCCTTGGCTGGCTGCACTACTGCTGTAGGAGCTGCGGCTACAGATTTCTTTGATTTCTTCCCCATTTGTTTCAAATTTCTTATTTGAGCGGAGTTCTGCATAAGCAATGAGAAAAACGTGATACAAAGAAATGCTTATATAGACCAATATGAAAGAATTAGGTCAATCAACAGGTGATAATGGATTATAGTAAAATTGCCGCGGATAAAATCTACAGAAAAATCTTCCCTTAACTGCTTCATTAATTACCCGTTTAACCTGTCAATCATGGTAAAGGAGGTTTTAAATGTCCATCACGTTGTTTATATGCCAAATGATTCATTGAAGCATGGCTTAGATTTATTTAATGGATAATCAGAGGTAAATCGTGAATCAACAATTGGTAACATGAAAGGAAAGGCTTTAATATTCATTTAAAATATCTCTGATCACTGAAAGGTGATATAATGCATGCAAACCTTTTAAATACGTTTTCGAACTATGCGCCTCATTTAATGCATCACAATCGGGGAATGGATTTGGGTCTTATTATTGTGTCAATGTGATTTTACCAATCGATGATTGCGATATGCTTTATCACATCGGAGGATTCGAGTGTGCCTTTAATCATGTGTTGGCTTGTTATTGCCGATTGCCGATGGCGATACACTTTATCGCATCGGAGAAACGAGGGAGGCTCTTTTAAATTGTTGCTTTGACATTTTCCCTTTCTCGATGTCCGATTGCGATATGATTTTCAGATTGGAGAGAATGGATGTATTGTTATGCATGCTTCCTTTGTTATTGCAATATGTGATCTTTTGATCGCTTTATTGCAATAAAAAAGAATTTTATAATTTTTAAAGACCCACTTTATTTCTATTAAAAAGGATTTTAAAATTTTCATTTACCCTAAGTCTTTTGATAAGGGTTTCCCTTATGATGGGTTAATACCAATTTATTCACACATCTAAATTTACTTTAAAAGGGACCCATTTCATATTATAATTTTGTATATTTTTTTTTTGAAATGGGGGGTTGTTGTATAGCACAACAATTGGTGATTCACTGGGAGAAATATTTATCTCTGAGAAATTAATTAAAATACTTAAAATTTCTTAGTCTGGAAACCTTACCTGATAGAGAAAATCTAATATAACTAGGTCATCATAAATTCTGAGCATAATGATAACGATTTTTTCTATTTCCTTCTGTTTTTAGAATTAAATACATTCTAAGCTTTGTGTAAACCTTAATTGGTTGATAATGATGAAACAAAATACTTTTCCAACTTAGCTTTTATAATAACTCCTTTGTCATAGGTAGAGCCTCTGCTGCCAGCAAACGTCTATAGTCTCGACAGGGTTACCTTTTCACCATTTGATCATTCATTATTGCATCCATTTTAGAGTATAATTAAAAAGAATGCATCCAAAAGATATGTTTCCATATTTTTTGTATTACTTTTCCTTTTTTCCTTATTTTGTAAGATAAAAAGCCATTGTCCTAGTTTGGTGGCTAGTTGTTGACAATGCCATTCGCCGGTTGTAATTTAACTGAACAAGCTGGCTTGTGATGAGACCCCTTATCTTATAATTATAAGCCATTCCCATGTGTTGGTATGCAGTATTGGTAATGTCAGTTGAACTATTCCCCTATGATCATGGTAAGCAGGCTTATAATAAGACCTCTTATATTTTATATCAAATATATTTTAGAATTACACTCTGAGTAATTATAAACTTTGATGGATGGGATGAACAATTTTCTCCTTAAGAGAATATGGATGACAGGGTGAAAGTTGAAGATGCTAAGATTGAATCAGTTTCTGTTTTGTATCGATAATCGTTTTCAGGCTTTTTAAAAGATTAAAATGATTTATAGTACTTCTAAGTTTTGAGAAGATTTCACAAAAATAAAATGGGGTTTTCAGAATCTAAATATACCTAATTTCCTAGAAATTTCCTTTTCCTTTAAGGCTTCCATTTCTTAAAAGAAAATATCAAAATTATTTTCTTTTGAGTAACTTTTTCAATATAGCAAAGACCAATGAGAGGCTTTTTACAACTTTATTTTCCTAAGATTCTAAACAAAATAAGTTATGCACACAAATTCTGCTAAAAATTGAATATTTACAATGGGAGAAGGGGTTACCTCCTCAATTGAAGAATTTTTTTAAGATAAGGCCATTAAAAGGAAGAGAATCTCTCTTTCCTGATAGATCTTGCAATATGAATGTAGAATGGCTTATCTTCTCGCTGATTTGGAATGGATCCAAGCCACATTTTCTGAAACTTAGTATGTTTTCCTTTATCCTCATGGGCTTTGTCCAACTTCAAAACTAGATCACCAACTTGTAAATGTTTTGAGCCGGTTGAATTTGTATTAAAAGATGACTTAATAATTTGCTGATGTTTTGCATGTATAATTTGGGCTTTCTCTCTCTCTTCTTCTAATTTCAGAATTTGATCATGCCTAAGTTGAATAGAAGATGAGGGATTTTCTTCAATAAATTGCACTAAAGATAGTGATGGAATTATTGAGTTTGTTGGTATGATAGCTTCTTTTCCACACACTAGATTAAATGGAGAAGTGCCTATGGAGGTTTTCTGTGTTATTCGGTCAGCCCATAGTGTAAATATCAAAGATTTATGCCAGTTTTTATGATTATGCTCAATAGTTTTCTTAATGATTTTGATAAGATTTTTATTAGTGGATTCTGCTAAACCATTACCTTGAGGGTAGTAGTTCGCAGAATACTTCAATTTAAAGCCCCTTTTGATAGCAAACTCAAATATAGAATTTCCAGAGAAGTAAGATGCATTATAAAAAGTAAGAGCGTTTGGGACACCAAACCTGGTAATAATGAATTGATCTATGAATTCAATGATTGCCTTAGAGTTTGCTACCTTCAAAGGAATTGCTTCAACCCACTTTGTGAAGTAATCAGTGGCTGTAAGGATATACCTATGCTGTTTGGATGAATGTGGAGTGATTTTTCCAATGATGTCCAATCCCCATTGTTCAAAAGGCTATTCAATGTTGACCGGTTGCAAAGGGAAAGCTGGCTTTCTTTATCTTCCACTAGTGGCTTGACAACTTTGGCATTTCCTTACGTATTCATGAGTATCTCTAAACAGGGTAGGCCAATAATATCCAGTATGAATGATTTTGTGAGCTGTTGTATCAGCTCCAAAATGTCCTCCTGCTAGTCTATCATGTAGCTCCTGCAAGACCTTTTGCACTTCAGGTTTTTCTAAGCATCTTAACAATATTGAATCAATTTCGCCTAAATAATACATCATCTACAATTATGAATTTTTTTGCTTTCAATCTTATGGCACGTTTGTTTTTATAGGAAAGATTAGAAGGAGCATATCCATTTTTCAAATAGAAAATCAGATCTGCGTATTGAGATTCAAGATCAGTGATACTTATCTAATTGATTTATTCAATATCTTTTGTACCTTGAGGTTCCTGAATATTGGATGCTCTTGCTAATAACCTGCAAAAACCTTGGCCTTTGACAATATTTGCTGGTTTGATTTCCAAGTCATATTCTTGTAATGTTGTGACCCAATTTGCTCTCTTTTCTCTTAATTCCCTTTGAACTAGTAATTGTCTTATTGCCAAAAAAGGGACTATAACTTTTGTGTGAGGTTTTAAGAGAAAGGGTTTGTAGTGTTTAATGGCTTTGTATACAACAAAGGCTTGTTTTTCAACTTCTAAGTAATTAAGTTCAGCACCTTGAAGGTTTGAGCTGTAAAATGAGATTGGTGCTTCCAGGTTTTGATTGTTAAATTGTGTCAGCACTGCTGCATAATATGAATCAGACGCAAGGATATATAACATGAAATGATTTGAAAAATTAGGAGTGCTTAAAGCAGGGGCATTTATGATTGATTGTTTGATGGAATAAAATGCCTCTTTCTCTGTAGGCCCCCATTTAAACACCGAATTTTTCTTGATCATAGTTTCCAATGGCAAAACAATCTGAGAAAAATCTGGGACAAATCTTTTTACAAAGTTAATTTGACCTAAAAATGACTGCATGGATTTTTTATTATGAGGGAATGGAATATCAGAAATCTCTTTGATTCTATCTGGATCAATATAAATACCATCCTTTCAAACAATGAAGCCCAAGAGCTTTCCTTGATTAAGAGCAAAAAAGGACTTCTTTGGATTGAGTGAGATACCATACCTTTTACAGCGTTCAAAGATTTTTTTTTTCAGATCATGTAAATAATTTGATCTTTTCTTGGAAAATATAGTAATATCATCTAAATAGACAACTACTGATTTATTGATCAATCCTTTGAATGCTATTTCCATCGCTCTTTGGAATGTAGCTCTAGCATTGATAAGTCCAAAAGGCATTTTTTGGTAGGCATAAGTTCCCCACTTGGTTCTAAAGGTAGTTTTAAGTCTGTCATCAAGGTGGACCAATATTTGATTATACCTTGAAAAATCATCTAAGAAGGACATTAACTCAGAACCAGCTACTGAATGGAGTGTCTGCTCCATGGTAGGTAAATGGAAGTTATCCTTTTGGGTTGCTTTGTTAAGATTTATGAAATCGATACAAATCCTAATGTTGCCATTTTTCTTCCTTACTAGCACCATATTGGACACCCAGTTTGAATGTCTAACAGGCAAAATTATCTTAGCCTTCAAGAGTTTGTTTAGTTCAACTTTTATTTGACTCTTTAAGTTAGGATGAATCTTCCTTAACTTCTGTTGCACTAGTTTTTGTTCAGAAAGCATTGGAATAGTATGCTGAATGATAGATGTATCGTATGTTTTCAAATCATCATATTTCCAAGCGAAGACATTTTTATACTTATGCAATAATATAATGGATGCAATTCTTTCTTTTGAAGAAAGTCCTAATCCCAAATTGATGTTTTGAGGATTATCCTCAGTACCAAGGTTTATCAATTCAAATCTCAAAGTAGAACTTTGGAGGTTTGAATTAGTAACCTGTTTAAACCTGTCCTTGATGTCATATATATCTTCAAGCTTAACCACTAGTTTAGGTATTGAGTTTTCTTCAAGCTTTGCCTTCATTTGAAGGTCATGGTCACTTTCATCAATAATTTGATCATCATAGGACTTGTCAGAAGTTAAGAAATTTAGAATGTCTTCATCATGATTGAACACTCGCCAATTAGTGATATTATCGGGAATTGATGGTCTAAAATTTAACTCTACTGAAAATCTGTTTGGGCTATCATCTTCAGATGGAAGGAGCTTGGAAGCAACATTAGCTAGTAAATCTGTTGCTGCATTCTGGGACCTAGGGATGGGAGAAATATTGAATGCTAAAAATTGAGATATATGATCCTGTACCAAAGACTGATAGTGTTTAAGGTGACTAGAAAGGCAATGAATAGTATTTCTGACTTGTTTTATAACAATTTCTGAATCCTCGAACACTTTCAAATATTGAACTTTAAGACCGATTGCTTTGTAGAGTCCTTGAATTAAGGCTTCATATTCAGCTGTATTGTTTGTGCATTCAAATTCCAACCTGCATGATAACATGGTCTTTTCCCCCTCAGGACTAACTAAAATGCATCCTGCTCCTGCACCTTCACTAGATTTAGACCCATCAAAGTATAATGACCAAAACAACGATTTATCTACAATTTTATTTATAGTTTTCTAAACAACATTAACACATCTTGATGTATTTGTTTGTGAAAAGTTTTCGGTTTGAGATTTGAAATTATTAACTGGGAAAGGTGATGGTTGGGTGGTGAAATTGCCAAAGAATGATTTGAATGAGTAATTCCCCAAAATATTGTTATTGAATGTTATTGGTTGATTTTCTTGTTCGAATTTAGTAACAGTATGGGTCATGTGTTTCTCCCGATCGATCTTGATCTGATTTGGCTTTCCTTTTATAAGGTAGCCACATATCGGACCAATCGGTGGAAATATAACCGTGGAGTTTCTTAGACCAGTCTTTACTCAAAATCAAACCATAGAATTCAGGTATATCAGCGATTAAAATATCAATTCTCTGAACCACTCTTGGATCAGTTGATAACCTAATAGTTACTGAGTTGATTTCTCCTAAAACCTGGACCTTAGTTCTATCCAACTGTACAATATGAATTGTAGACTTTTGGGGTTCATTGTTCAGTTTGGAACAAACTAAAGCTGGCATTATATTAGAGGAAGCCCTTGAGTCAATCAAACAGTTGTGTATATTTCTATTATAGATCTCATAGGTTAAGAGGAAAGGAGGAGTATGGGGATTTGATCTATCTCTGATTAAAACAACATCAGTAGCTTCTACTCTACCAGAAGGTGGTTTACCTGTTTCATTAGCAGCTTTAGACAATACAACATTTGGAAGAGGAGAAGAAGGTACTACATCTAACTCCTTAAGTAGCAGTTTTTGTTGATGTTTGAGTTTACTAAGCTCAAACATAGTAATATTTGCCTTTGTCTTCTTCATGTCTTCAATAATGTTGTAGTCCATCGAATCCATAACTACTAATGTCTTAGATGTTGGGGGTGGATTTGAACCTGATGGCTGATTATGGGAAGGTATGGCTGTAGATTTCTTTGTGGGAACCTTTTCTTTGGTAGCAGTAGTACCTACATTCCTTTTATTTTGAGTTATTTGAATAGGTTCAGGAGTACCCTTACTCCTGGTAGTTACAGGGAAAGCTTCCTGTTCATTTTCTGTATTGGAATTAGGCAAAATAAAGTCCCACATCACATGACATTCTACAGTTTGCTCTTCCTCAAGTTCTTTAGATGATAAGACTATTTCTTCTTCCTCTTCCTCTTCAGGATTTGAATCTGCATTGGATATAGCATTTGGTGGCTTCGATTCTGGTTTTTTGAAGTTTCTAAATGGCCTTTTTGTTGAGGTCTCAGCTACTTGTCTTTTGATTTCTACCATTTTGTTTGACATAGTCTTAAGAACTTTTTGGAGACCCTCCATATCATATGGGTCTTTAAGGGTTTTCTTCTTTGAATCATCCTTGAAAGAAACTTTTCTGGATTTCCTATCTTCAAGAGCAACTTTCTTTTCTAAAGCAATAATGCATTTCTCTACAGCAGGTGCCTCTTTCATGTTTTCAGCTAGAGTTGGTTTTGCATCTCTATCTACAAAAATAGCTATATTTGAAGATAGGGTTGTTATATACCATTCGCTTCTGATTTGCTCACCTGGTTTAGAGGTGGTTGGAATCTTATTCAAGAGCTTATTAATCGGGAATTGAACTCCTTTATAGGTTCTTTAGATTCTATCCTAAGATTCGAGAGATCGTTGATTAGCGTTGCTAGGGATTTGTCATCACCATACTTAGTCAAGAACTGCTCTTGCAAAATGTTCCAACTTGTATTGGATCCAGAGGGCAGGGAAAAATACCAAGACCCAGCTGATCCTTGAAAGGTATAAGGGAAAATCCTAACAACAACATCTTCCTCTATCACTCCTTTTAAGTTAATTGCCAACATGAAGTTGTTAATATGCTCATCGGCTTGTATCCCTACATCTTGATTAAATTTCAGCAACCATTTTTCAGGGTGTGCTGGCAATGGATGTAATGGTGCAGGTATCGTGACTGCACCAGGATTATTCCATGGATTTTGAGCCATTGTAGAACTAATACTAGATGATATTACCGATGAAATTCCAAATGTTTGGGAAAGAGATGATATTGAGGTTTGATGAGGTTGGGATGTTGATGTTCCTAATCCTTGTTGAACAACAATGTGTAATGGAGGAGTGGATGTCTGACTTCACACTGGAGAAGATGAAATGGATTATGATGAGATAGTCTCACTATTAGATCCTTTAGTTTTCTTTCTTGCCCTTTTCTTTTTAGGTAAAGGGAACTCAGGAGGTTCAATACCAAGCTTCCCACTCTGAAGTCTGGTGAGGTGGTGAGGTGGAATGAATTGCGAAGTCTCACTGCCTTGAGATACCTCAGGTTTCTGTGATGATATCGAAAAGCCTTGAAGTTTATGGATAAGAGACTGAACTTCAGGAGACTCAGGAGTTAATTGTTCTGGGGAATGTTGGGGTTGAGCAGTGGTAGTTGACTCCTCTTCTTCTCGTTTGAAGACTGGTGTTCCAGCATGCAAAGGAGAGGTCAGAGGTGAGGTGGAGGGAGATTTACTCTTAGAATGGGTTGTAGGTTTGGGTTCACTTACCATTCACAGTTCATGCCCTCCTTCTAGCGCCAAAAATGTTGATGCCTCGAAAATCACTGCATCAACATCGGGGAAAACCACCCGGTCCTGACCTTAAAGGCAACTCGTTTTTCGTTTGGTGTGGTGGCTCCAACTGGATATAATGGGACCCGTTTCCTAATGGTTGGTAAATAGGATGGATAAGTGGTTGATTTTCTATTATCTAATGATAATGAATGGATGATTTACTCTATAATGCAAAAATAATAAACAACTAATCTATCCTGGGGAATTTCCAATCTAGTGTAACTTTTGATGATGTTTATTTACAAATAGGCATATAGATGACTCCATTGATAAACAAAGATATTCATTCGCATGATAATTACTTTGTTCAAATATTTGAACAAAGTAATCATTTAAAACAATATTACATTATTCTTCATATATCATTGACATAAATATGATTGAAAGAATAACACTCCTTAAACATTCAATAGTGATAAGTATAAAGACTGTTGTTAAAACACATACATATATCCCCTCTCTCTCATCTCTCTCAAGTTCCCTCTCTCTTTCTTCCTCTCTCTCCCTTTCTCTCCCACCTCCATCTCTCTCTACCCCCCATCACACACACACTCTCTCTCCACCCTCCAACTTTGTCACTATCTCCCTCTCTCTCCCCTTCTCGCTCTCACCCTCTCTCCCCCATCCATATCTCTCTCTTCCCCTTCTTTCCCTATATATAAACTCTCATTTTCTCGCCCTTCCCTCGTCTCCTCTCTCCCATCCACCCTAAACGCTCACCCATCAACCCTAAACTGGGTTGCAGAGCATCTCTCAGTGCAATAAGGAGATGTCCCATGGATTTTTAAAAAAGATGATCTTTATTTGCAAAGGTACCTATAATGTGTGTGAGGTTTCCTTCTTTATATGGGACTCCACTATGACGATGCTTCACTATGGATGACAATCACATGACCATTTGAACCTTCAAAGAGTACGTATCTCAAAAACATGATTTTTAATTTTAATTTTAATTTTTGTGGGCTAGGATAATTTATGATTTATTTTTATATAATGTACTATGTGTGGGTGTGTGAAACATGACTTCCCCTAGAATTGCGCAATTCAATTGAGGCAATTTCCTTGGAAATAGGTGCTAATTCCACCAGGGACAACACAAGGAAATAGGAGCTGAAGCCAAAGAAGAAATTGACTAAGTCTGGGTTAGAGGCCTTCAGTGAGAAGTGAGATAGGTTGAGCACTTGTTGGGTTATCTCAGTTGAGAAAAGAACTTGTAATCCATCTCTATTCTTCTGATTAATGCAAGAGGCATTAGGGTTTTTAGCAAATTCCTTTCCCCAGATAAAAATACATGTTGCATGTGTGTGATTTCTTATTTCATGTTTGAAATTTTTGTTCTAAATTGTGAAATAATATGCACATAATAGCAGATTAGGTTTGTGCCTTGTGATTTTGGTTAAAACTTCATGAGCAAGTGCAAATCTATAACCTAATTTATACAAGAAGTTAAACCCTAAGGTCAAATTTTGTAGGAAGAAGGAAAGATTTAAGATAAGTATTGATTTTCTTTCTTAATTTTAATTAAATTTAAGTAGGAATAAATATAGTAAAAATTTTTACTAGTAAAATCTATAGTAAATTTTTTATTATGCAAGGTTTTGTTGATGCCTCGAAAATCGCTGCATCAACATCGAGGAAAACCACCCGGTCAGTACCTTAAAGGCAGCTCCTTTTCCGTTTGGTGTGGTGGCTCCAACTAGATATAAGGGGACCAGTTTCCCAATGGTTGGTAAATAGGATGGATAAGTGGTTGATATTCTATTATCTAATGATAATGAATGGATGATTTACTCTATAATGCAAAAATAATAAACAACTAATCTATCCTGGGGAATTTCGAATCTAGTGTAACTTTTGATGATGTTTATTTACAAATAGGCATATAGATGACTCCATTGATAAACAAAGATATTCATTCGCATGATAATTACTTTGTTCAAATAGTTGAACAAAGTAATCATTTAAAACAATATTACACTATTCTTCATATATCATTGACATAAATATGATTGAAAGAATAACACTCCTTAAACATTCAATAGTGATAAGTATAAATACTGTTGTTAAAACACATACATATATCCAATGATAGAAAAATTAAATAAATATTGATTCATATGAAATAATGGAGCAAAGACATAGATAATAGTACCATATGTAATTTGGATCCCTCTCGATATCAATCGCATTCAGATTCTGTCTTCTAGCTTAGAAATACTTTCACAAAAAGCAATAGTGCATATCTCATAAAAGAATTCTTCATTAAAATTCAGAATATAGGCCCAGTTTTCATAAAAAAATATATCGGAAGCACAATAGTGTGACTTCCCGATCCAAGTTTTATACAAAAATTTAGGACCCTTTCTAAAGACATGAAAGGGTCTATAAATATTATCTAAGCTAAATAATTATGAAATAAAAATGCTATTAGGTGGTATAACCAAATCATGAAGATCTCCTTGAAATAGGTTTGTTTGCAGTCGGTAGCATGATTCATTGTTTTGGCTGATCATCCTTTGGCTTGAGCTGGCAGATAGCAAGCATTGGTTGCAATTCTGGAGGGTGACTCAGATGAGAATGCAGTTGGGCTGAATATGTAGCGTCATGAATTTCGGGAATCATGTAACCGATTGCATTGGTTAGACATTTGAGTGCTGCTCTTTGACTGTATGGTTTAACTAGGAAGAACCAAAAGGCATCCCAAGTTAAACTTTGGATGCTGACGATTAATCTTTCCTTCTTTTCCAATTCTTGATTGCATGTCTGTTCCAATACTTTGGCTGATGACAATTTACCTGGAGTGCACTGTGAAATCAAATTAGACAGATAAAGAGTATCATTGCTTAACTCAATCAAATTACTGGTTGCTAATCTGCATCTTGAAGTTTCCCTTTCTGCTTTCATCAATTGCGACTACCAGTCTAGAAAAAGAATATCCTTGTGTGATTCTAGAATTTTAGGTAGATTCGCAGCTTGCACTTCACTGGCTTCTTACCAAGCAAGAAAGTTGGTTAAAGTTTCATCAACCTATTCCAAATTCTGCCTGGCGTCGACTGATTTGTCAATCATTGATGAAGCAATCTCACAGAGGGGTTCAGCAAGGGAAATATTATGACATAGTAAATTTAGTTGCTTAATCAATGCTTTATTGATCTGGAGAGCCTCGGACCTGAACTCTCTTGGTTGAGGAAAACTCTTGAACTTCTCTATCTGTTGTGATAATTGAGCGATTTGCTCATCTTTTGTTTTACTCATCTGTTCATTCATTGTCTTTAGCTTGGCCAATGCTATTGATAATTCCTTTTTTTCTGCACTGCACTTTGGTATATCCTCTGCTTCTCCTTGACCAATTTCTCGTTTAGTTGGTTGTTTACTTGCTGCTGTGCTGCTAACCACTGTTCTAATTGCTCTATTCTTTGTTGTTTTTCTGACACCTGTGCTTCCAATGAAACAATTAACTGATCTTTTTCTTTAAGTAATTTGGTCACTTCTGATGCCTTATCCATAGTAGCTGCCGAGTAGGCCCTGGCATACTGAGAAAGTTTTGTGAGGTCTTCGGAAGGATTAAATTCTTCTTTCCATACCACATTAGCCATATTTGTCTATGCAGGTAAAAGGGAATATTGATCAAGCCTTCTCCTTTTCCTTTGTCTTTTTACTACAACCCTATGTTTAGGACTGTAAAACACATCTAATGGTGGTATTTCTTCTATCTGCAAAACAATTTCATCTGATGGATCTTTAGGAATTATCTCTACATCTTTGCTGGTGGGTAGGCTGCTGGTTCCTTCAATTGGAACCATACTTATTGTTGTCTTATGACCAATTGTCACTTTAGGTGTACTAAAACCCTGTGAATTCTCAGGATTGCTTATAATGGAATCAAATTGTTGCCATTCTTTAAGGAGCTTGGGATCGATTTGAGTATTTGTATTCATGCGTTCACTGCCTTTTTCTTGTTCTTTCTCTTATTCTTTCTCCTATTCTGGCTCTTTTCCTTTCTCTGGAATTTTTTCAACAGCAGGAGGTTTGTCACCAGTTTGTTGTTTAGGCTTGCTTGACTGGATTGCTGGGGTGGTAGCTAATAAGTCCAGAGGCAGACTTTTCAACCTCTGTTCTCTGAGCCTATTGAACACTTCCAGCCCTTCATCTTTATATCTGATCCTAGCCAGGTTTTACCTGAAATAATGATTCTGCTGAGGAAAACAAGTCATCAAATTCATCCTTTTCATGATCGAACTTTGCAAGTTTAGCTTGTTCAAGAACATTATAGGCAATTTTTCTAGGATCATATTGTCTATTGGGGATGGTTGCAAGATTGAGCATTTTTATTTTTTTCCTCCATTTCTGCGTGTTTGTAATCATGAAGAGGGTAGACACAACATCTTAGAGGAAATGTAGGCCATACCTATTTTTTGGAGTTTCTAAGAGTTTTGGATGCCCCTTATGTTGTTATTTGGTAGGCCAATTCCTAAGCTAACAGCTTGTCGAGCACATATAGAGGAAGGACATGGGGTTTTGTAAGGCTACCAAAAGGCCTTATATAAGTGAACTTGTCTTCTCTGAACCAATTACCAACTGCAGTCAAGTATATCCATGCTTCCTCGGAAATCCTAGGGGCAGGTTTATCAAAAATAGCATAGTATATAGGTAACATAAAACCATTGCAAATTCTGTACAAATGATCTTTGTAGTGAGCTTTCCATAACATTTGATGATAAATATGGATTGACTTGGGGTCCTGGGGAGTCCATCTCCATCCGAGTACTGGATATTTAGAGTTAAAACAGAGAGTATCCATAATATAAGAACTATAATAAAAAGGGAGAATGGTCCTGGTAGTTTTGCACGAATTTGATCTAAATTCAAGAATTGTTGTTGCTAATTTGTCGGACAAAATGTTTTCCCAATCCATCACATAACTATTGACTGCTGCTTCCATGAAAGGGACCATTTCAATGGTGAATTTAGAAGAATCATGTATCCCCCACATTCTACACATCATAGCCCTGGCATAATAGTAAGGAGAAGCCAATGAGTCCACTGAGTACTTACCTGATGATTCGTGTTTGTGCTTCTCGGGATTATGTCTCCACTGCTTAATCGAGGCCGATTCTGTCTCATTTTCATTTGAAATTTTTTCCAAGAAGGTTTTGTTGTACCACTTTTCAAGTTCAGGCAAGTGATACATTCCTTAGATCATCAGGCTGGAACGAGCCAAAAATCCTCCCGTCAATTGTGCAAAATGTTCTGTTTGAAACTATAATTTCCTCTACCACCCATCTCACTACGTCAGTGTATGGAAGAATCTTTTCTCATGTTTCTATTCTGTGCAAATATGAACAAGCTAAATCTTTGAGGAATGCTTCTGATTTGTTAGTTGACTCGGTAGTAGCTTCTTCCGATACTTCCTCAGGCTCCTTTGCTTCAATTAAATTTTAATGATCTTCCAACTAGTATTTCCAAGGTTGAGGCATGTAGTGTATGAGATTAACCCTTTTTTTCTTGGCCCTAGATCCTTGGCTGGCTGCACTACTACTGTAGGAGCCGCGGCTGCATATTTCTTTGATTTCTTCCCCATTTGTTTCAAATTTCTTGTTTGAGTGGAGCTCTGCAAAAGCGATGAGAAAAACGTGATACAGAGAAATGCTTCTATAGACCAATATGAAAGAATTAGGTTGATGAGCAGGTGATAATGGATTATAGTGAAATTGCCGCAGATGAAATCTACAGAAAAATCTTCCCTTAACTGCTTCATTGATTAGCCGTTTAACTTGTCAATCATGGTAAAGGAGGTTTTAAATGTCCATCACATTGTTTATATGCCAAATGATTCATTGAAGCGTGGCTTAGATTTATTTAATGGATAATCAGAGGTAAATCGTGAATTGGTGATGGGTAACGTGAAAGGAAAGGCTTTAATATTCATTTAAAATATCTCTAATCACCAAAAGGTGATATAATGCATGCAAACCTTTTAAATACATTTTTGAACTATGCGCCTCATTTAATGCATCACAATTGGGGAATGGATTAGGGTCTTATTACTGTGCCAATGTGATTTCGCCAATTGCCGATTGTGATATGCTTTATCGCATAAGAGGATTCGAGTGTGCCTTTAATCATGTGTTGGCTTGTTATTGTCGATTGATGATGGCGATACACTTTATCGCATCGAAGAAACGAGAGAGGCCCTTTTAAATTGTTGCTTTGACATTTTCCCTTTCTCGATATCTGATTGCGATATGCTTTTCGGATTGGAGAGAATGGATGTATCGTTATGCATGCTTCCTTTGTTATTGCGATATGCAATCTTCCGATCGCTTTATTGCAATAACAAAGAATTTTATAATTTTTAAAGACCCACTTTATTTCTATTCAAAAGGCTTTTAAAATTTTCATTTACCCTAAGTCTTTTGATAAGGGTTTCTCTTATGATGGGTTAATACCAATTATTCACACATCTAAGTTTATTTTAAAAGGGACCCATTTCATATTATAATTTTGTATTAAAATTTTCTGAAATGGGGGGTTGTTGTATAGCACAACAGGTTCTTAATTTTTTTTCCTGAATTGTGAATAAATCTAACAGAAATTGTAGAATATGTTAACAGTAAAATTTAATATTTTTTCTATCCAATGTTTTGAGTGAATCACCATAAATTTAAACTTCTAATCTTTCAGCAAATCCAAAGTAATTTGTAGTTGCACAGTGCTCCTAGTATGTCTCTCTTGCAAATGATATCTCTTTTATTTAAACCTTAACAAAAATTGCAAATTTTTTTATTAGTAAAAATAAATTATAAAATTAAAAATTTTTACCATGCACGGTTTTGAGTGAATCACCTGAACTTTCAACTTCTGATCTTTTGAATATTTTTGTTGCTACAAAGAAATTTGTTGTTGCACAGTGCTCCTAGTATGTCTCTTTTGCAAATCACTCCATTGAAATTTTGGGTTAAATAATGAACTCGTGAATAAATTTTTACTATTTAAAACACTTTATGAAATTAGATTTTGAAAAATCAATTACCACTCGTTTTTTAATTAAAAAAGAAAATATAAACTCGCGTTTTTTTTCAATTTCTCCGCACATCTGTCTGTTCAATAGTCAAGCACATTGGTGCATTTATAAAACAAGCACATCGACATTTCCTGGACACCAAATGTTTTCAACATTCCAACATTATACATTTTTTTTTAAAATCCTGAAATGGTGCGATTAATTTTTTTAACGAAATGGTGTAGTTTCTATTTAAAAGCATCACCGAGTTGGTTCAATTCATTTTTATTTTTTAAAATCTCGAAATAGGTGTGTAGTGATGTTGTTTTGTTTTTTTAAATGCATTGGTGCATTTTAAAGGCACCAATATGATGACATATTTTCTTTTGGAATGCTTGAAACGAATGCAGGTATTATTTGAATGCCCCCGTGTTATTATTTTTTTAAATGCATAAGTGTGGTTTTTTATGATAGGCACGCCATTTGGGTTTTAAATCAATAAAAAAAAATTATTAAAAAAAAAAATCGCACATTAATCTAACATTATCATTTAGGATGCATCCACATGCATTATAATTTTTCATAGTATACATTTTCCCCTTAAAGTTCCCTTATTCTTAAGAAATGGTTTGAAAACTATATTGAAATTTAGATTGTGTTTATATGGTTCTCAATATTAATTTTAGATATGCACAAAAAAAAATATTTCCAATTTTTCTCAAATACATGGAAAAAATATCAATAATATGAAATGGTCAATTCTTTAAATTCCAGCTTGTTCCATATTGTTGATCAAAGTCTTTCACAAAGTTCTTCGTTTCCATCTCTAGTAAGTTCAAATTTTATTTTTTATTTCGATTATCTAATTGATTTTGTTTTTTAATCCATGCCAATTTGAATAAAAATGTATCCAAATTTGCAGGATCTTGATTCAAAATCAAGTTCAAATGCAAAAAATATTCCTCCATTTCAAAAACATTTCAAGCTCTTATCAAGAGCAACATATCACAAGTAGTTTGTAGATAAAAATGGACAACCTCTTCACCCTGCCAATTGGAACATGGAATCTTCCATCCACAATCATGGATTGAAGATGATAATAATTGTTTGGTATAATGTAATTTCAACAAACCAATTGCATTAACATGATTACTAATATAATTAATATTGTACTAATAATGTTTAATATTTTTGAAATTAGGATTCTAGTGATGATGAGCGACCCACCTACCATCTTCTGGTTCACCCCACTACAATCTCAACCCAAGAGAAGGTTGCATTAAGGGCAAGGCTCAGAGAGGAAGCATACAAATAATGTTTGAATCAACCACCTATATGATTCCTAATATGTCTAGATTCACCAATTAGGAATGACTACAACAATAGTAGTTCTTCATCACAAGTTGGCAATGGAGGCAATCAAATAGAAGTTGGTATGGATGGTTACTTATGGGATATGACATCCATGGAGGAAATGTTGTTAGATGCATTCCTGAATAATGAGCTAGGGGATGATGCTCATATCACTAATAACTTATTCAAAAGTGTGAAATCTAATTCCACTACCCCTCTCTTTGGACCTAGCGGCAAGTTAAATTATACTAAGCTAGGGACGACGATATTGATGCACAACGTGAAAGAAAAGTTTGGCATGTCGAATTAATGTTTCTTGGTACTATTGAGGTAATTGACCTGCATGATCGATCAATATCCTTATATTTTGTCACACAATCAAAATTAAAAATGGTCATTTTTATGAATGTTAAATATTGACATTGTACAATTATATTCCACACAAACTATAGGATATTCAAAGATAAAGTTCTTCTAAGTGATAATGTCTTGCTGGGTAGCTACGAAGAGGTAAAGTGTTTGTTGAAAATGTTGGTTGTTAAGTCCGAATGATTGTATTCTATATAGAGGAGAATATGCAGACAAAGGGATATGTCCGAAATGTGGGCATGATAGGTATCGTAATTAAAAAAAGGGTAAATCACACGGTCCTTCTTATAAGATATTGAGTCACACGCCTATAATCCCAATGATTAAAAGACTATTTCATTGCAAAGAATTAGCTATGTTGTAGGGATTTCATGCCTCACACAGAAGTGAGTCAGGAGTTATGTGAGTTGCAACAGATTCAATAGCCATGAAGCACATGTAGGATACATGGCTTGAAAAAATCAAGGATGAAGTACAAATTCTATGATTCAGCATAGCCATGGATGGAATAAACCCATATTCCCTCCAAAGCACCGAATATTTTTTTTGGCCTATAGTAGTAAGCAATAACAATATCGTCCCATGGTTTTCCGTTAAAAATGAACATCTTATGTTGGCTCTCATAGTCCCTCGTAGAAGACAAGTGAAGAATATGGATGTCTACATACAACCATTGGTAGATGAATTGAAGGAATTATGAGAAGGGATACATGTGTATGATGTATCAAGACCCATCATAATAGAGAGGAGCTTTATGTTGTAAGACATATTTTCTTATACCATGCATGATTATCTAGGTTTGGGAGGTTTCTATATTAAATTACATTCTTATTGATTTATGTAGTAACAATATTGTTTCACATATTAATTTAATTTGCTACAATTTTTCATATCTTCATGATTTCTAATTCATCAGCCTGTATCCAATAATTTCACAGGTCTTGTAACAAAAGAGTATCATGGATGTAAATATTATGGACCTTATCTGAAGGCTAGGTGGCCTGACTGCCTACTAAAGCTAGTGTATGACTGCTCTAGGGTATTCCTACTAGAAAAACACCCTTACGGAAGAGTAACATCCGCTTTCAATGGTAAAGTAGAGAGAACCCAAAGCCATACAATAATGACACCAGTTGAATGGATTATAACATATGAGAGAGAGAAGGAGAAGGAGTTTGCATAAATGTTCAATTCAAATGGGGATCCTATGTTCAATGATCCAGAATTATTCAAATCTTATGCTGAGAAATTCCCCATTGGGATGAAAAGGAAATATGTCTTTTATGAGATACAATGTAAAGAAATTGACACATTGGTTGTTATGAGATATCTTATTTCTTCAAAAACTAGAAAAAAGCATTGGCCAAAACAAGAAAGTAGAGGAGAGACTCGTCCCTCTTGGTCTTTCAAAGACGGTGATGTCCCATGGATTTTACAGAAAGATGATATTTCTTTCACAAAGGAAGTTATAATGAGTGTGAGGGTTTCTTCTTTATACAGGTCTTCATTACCACCTTACTTCATTGTGGAAGACCATTTGTCAGGGTTGAAATCGCATGACCATTTGAACCTTCAAAGAGTACGTATGTCAAAAACGGATTTTATCATTTTTTTGAATTATTATGTAGCGAGATATTTTATAATTTATTTTTGTATAATGTACTATTTACTGTGCAGTTTCATTATCCTCTGCTCACATGTGGGAGTGTGAACCATGACTTCCCACAATACCTATGATGTGCCATATCTAAATTATCTGTATTTGTATGTTGGATCACATCAAAGGAGATTCATATGGATAACATTCCATGATGGCATCAAGAGATAACTGAGATTGTTTATATGTTTGAGAAGGAATTGTTGACAAGTTTCAAGGTCTTGTATGCTCATCTTCTAATTCACCTAGTAGATGAGGTTGCATGAATTGGGTTTGGTTCTTGTCGTTGGATATTCTTATTAGAGAGGTACATGTAGAAATTGAAAGGTTTTGGTCGATAAAAGGAAAAATCCAAGGGGTCTATGAAAAATGTGGTATATCTTGTATGAGCCTTTCTATTATGCCAATTAGCACATCAAGCATATTGAAAACACACCAGGTGCAACAATTTGGGATGGCGAAAGGGATGAAGACGAAAGATAAGGGGAGATTCTTGAAACGAATGGAAAGAGGTGCATGGCAAAGGATAAGTGCGGGAATATCATTTGTCAAATTACAATACATTAACTATTCACACAAAACTTCATATTAATGCATATTTT
Organism: Pinus taeda; assembly: GCA_000404065.3. Classification (NCBI taxonomy): domain Eukaryota; kingdom Viridiplantae; phylum Streptophyta; class Pinopsida; order Pinales; family Pinaceae; genus Pinus; species Pinus taeda. Next base: position 74,340 of record APFE030580253.1, read on the forward strand.
CATTTCGTCAACGAATTTAGAAATTGAAGCCATCAAAAGATTCATTCTTTACAAGATGGAAGAAACACAACTGTGGGTTGCATTGTACGAAGAGAAGAGGAGGAAATGGGACAGTGACGGGAAAGAATTCAAATGGTTGGATGTTATAAGTGTGCCTTATCCTGATCATTTAAAATAAAATATGCCAATGACATGCCCTAAAAGTTGGGTTTCTGATTAAGTCAAAGAGAAATACGATGCATTTGGTCGTTACCTGCGCGTTGAACAAGATGCACTAAAAATAGGGATAGGGTGCAACAACTCCATAATTATATTCTCTTTCTGTACACCTTTAACTTCATATTACACCTTTGAATTGTCACACACACACACACACACACATATTATTTTTAATTATGTTCAAGTTATTAGACACATGACACTGTGATTTTTTTACTTTTTTTTTATAGGTGAATTTGTTCCCATCTATGTGGGAATATGGACATCATTTTCACACATAGGATGTTGATGATGGATGCATGACATAAGATTGTGGAGTGGAAGCCAATTTCGACCAATTTAGTCGTGTTAGCCACGACGATCAAAACCTAATACGAGGGAGATTAGGTTATGTTCAAAATATATAAGAGATCATTCAAGTGGAATTCTCTTCGTTCCAATGTGTTATTTTTAGGTGCAAGTTGTGGGACACCTTTGATCGAAATAATGTGAAGGAAGATCATGATAATGCGTTGATATCTATCAACTCTAGAAAGATGTGGCATGATGTTAGGGAGACTTATTTTTTCCCATAACACTACAACTAGGTTTTTTTTTACCCAGATGTGTTGGATAGGGATTGGTGGTTCGTATTAAGACACGACCCTAGATCAAAACATATTTTTGAGAACAAAAATGTTATCATGACAAGTGAGGAAGATAATAAAGGTGATGAAAATGGTGACTGACATGTACTCGTGTTATTTCATCATGTATACTGTTGTTGTCATTATTTCGCTAACTATATTATTTTTTTATTTGTCTTGTTGTCATTTTATAATATAATTGGTAAGATTCACAAACATTTTTACACGTTTTTTTGCAGTGGAAATATTTGTATAGTACTTAAGACTATCTATTTCCAATTGTCTACATTATCTATGATAATAAAGATTCAAGGTCACAACCCTTCTCAAACAGGAGAATGAGAAGAAAATAGTGAATTTAGAAATAACATTAAAGATTTAGTCTCAATTTAAATACTTATTGGTTTAGTCACATGTTTTTTCTTCTTGTTTAGTTCAAAATCAATATAAATAATCATGTAGTGATAAATCTATGATGACTTTAAAAAAATAACATGTCATTGAAAGTCACAAGCCTAACTCATATATATCACATTGCCGGTTTGAAGGACATCAATTGTGCGATAGACAGTGGTGTGAAGATTTTTCTGTATATGTGACTTATAAATATCTCACATTAAATATGACAATATAGATTATCAAATCTTTTGTGAGGCTAAAATAGATAAAGATGACTAATATGATTAAATATTTAACTATATTAGGTGTTGAAAATACATCACACATATCATATATTCTTGTTTATTCATATACTTAAGAGTTTTCAATTAAACACATCAGTAGTGATAAATCTTAATCAATTGCAGAAATGTATATGAAAAACAAAAATACAATAACCATTCAAATGATAAATAGAGTTATTATATTTAGATAATAGTACTTGACAACCGTTAACTCAACTCATAAGTTAAATAAAAATGGTTCCTCTTTTTATTAAGACTTCTTCAATATACAATAGTGAAAACTAGAATCTTTGTCGCAAAATTATGAACCATTCCTCCATAAAAATGAAGGGGATTTATAGATTGTAACCTTAACATGAATCTAGAAAAGTGACATAGAATGTCGAAGTGGTTTTAACAAACTATACTAAAATTAAAGTAAAAGGTAATATTATTTTCTAGTTGCAACAGCTTGACTCTCCACTCATTTCCCTAATCTTGCATATATCTGTCATTAGCTTTAATTTAGGTGGATGATAGAGTCGTACCTCTATGCAGTGGATAACACATTATTAAGTGCTGACAGTAAATGAGTGATTATGTTGGACAAACATCTTAGAATAAGTGATTGATTGTGCAGTTTGATTAGGAAATGCCAATGGCATTCTACGTCATTCTTGCCATACTTCTCTTACCAATTTTACATATGGAAACAATTTGAGGATTTCTTCAGACGAAGGATTGATTTGATGCCCATGTGTTTCTCTTTTTCAATCTCTATTACAACAATCCCTTCAATTTAGAATTGTGTTGCGGCACATGGCAGGAAGTCTTCAGAAGTCCACTGTTGCTTTCTCCTGATCGACCCTGGGTTCATCCCTGTTATAGTAAAATGGAGATTTGATTGAAATTATATGCAAACCAAATTGAAATATTAACATAACAATCTCCTCGCAAAACCAATGAAAATATAATTTTCATTAATTATATCAATGACCCCCTAGAGGTGACAAGTGGCGAGAATCATATGGTACTGATGAAAGGCTTATCACAACTTTTGAAATGAGATAACATGAAAAATGTGCGATGTGGGTAGCTTTGTTAAGCTCTTAACCTGCAAATGATACCAAAATACAGAATATGCGAAGAAAAGATACCCAGAACACAGAATATGCGAAGAAACGATACCCAGAACACATAATAGCAATGATTTTATTATTCAGAGAGTAATGTTCACTTGCCTCTTCGAGGGGGCAACCTCCAATAGAGCAGAGCTCGATTACAAAATAAGACATGATGCTCCTCGCAGGAAGTCTCTATCCTTTATATATGACTCATACATGCAATACCACGGGCCAATACCGTGGTATTACTAATACCATCTATCTAATACTACGGCCCATTTGCAACTAACTATGGTTTCGTTATTAATTGTGGATTAACCACTTACAATTATTAATATGGGATTTATTGACTCTTGACTATGACGTGGTCCCATTACATAAATAAGGGGGTTAGGCTGGGACCCTAACAATGAGCTTCACTGAGAATACTCTCACGCTCAAATTATGGCACATATCTTCACAATATTTCATCTACCCCTGTTTTGTACAAATGTCCCACAATGATAGAAAAATTTGCTGCGCGAACTACTAGTTCTTACTTCTACTGATTGGTATAGCCTTCAAGTGCCATCCTTGTAGTCAAGAATTGAATAATGTAAAAAAAATGGTCATTTGCGAGATGTACTATAAAGAGTTGTGTGTCTGGCAACCCTTCCTCCAAATTATTGGGTTCTTCACCTGTTTCGATCCTTGACAGATGGTCTGGACCAACATTCAACCAACTGGGCTTCACAATAACTTCAAAACCATATTCCTGAAATAATAGCAACCACATGCAAATATTTCCCCCCAACACAAGCTTGTTGACCAGGTACTTTAAGTTAGAATGATTTGTATGCATCTTGAAATGTCCCACTAACATATAATGCCTAAATTTCTGCAGCGCGTAAACCATGGCCAACCCTCACGCTCAGTTGTTGAATAATTTTTTTCAAAATTAGATAACTTCCTACTTGCAAAGGCTATAGGATGGTCTAGTTCGGCTTCGCCTGCTTGTGTTAGTACTGCGCCTAGTGCAATGCAAGAAGCATCCACATGTACATGAAACTCCTACCAATCAAGAAATATCAAGATTGGTGTAGTCACCATATTTTCTTTCAACACATCTAAGTTTCCTTGACATTTCTCATCCCAAAAGAATGTTGCATCCTTCTTCAACAATTTTTCCATGGGTGCAGTAATTTGAGCATAGTCTTTAATGAATTTTCTATAGTACCCAGTGTGTCCTAGCATCGCGCACAACTTCTTAACGTTCCTAGAGCCTCCAAGTTTACAATTACAATGATCTTTGCAGGGTTCGCCATCAATCCTTGCTTACACACAACATGACCCAGAAAGATCCAAAAAGGAACACATAATATACATTTTTTCAAATTTAGCGCAATCTGGTATCTTCTACATGTATCCAACATAAGGCGCAAACTTGCTACATGGTGTTTTATCAATCTAAACATGGTGCAATCATTGAATTATACTTGCAGAAACTTATGAATGAATTCTTTGAACGCTACTATGACTACGCGGGAAAATATTACAGGTGCATTCTTTAATCCAAAAGGCATAACAGTGTACTGAAAGCAACCACACTTTGTTGCGAAGGTGCTTTTACTTCGATTCTCTGGAGTAATCTTAATTTGGTGACAACCAAAAAATCAATCAGTAAAGGAATTGGCCTCCTACCCTCCAACATTGTCTAACAATTCATCTGTAAATAGTGTTGGAAATGGATCATGAACACATGCATCATTCAACGTTCACAAATAGACGCAGATCCTTATTTCTCCCTTTTGTTTCTTCTCTTGGACTAGCATCAGGCTCACCCAATGAGACTCTTCAACAGGTTCTATAATGCCAACATCCAACATTTTATGCAGCTCTTGGAAAACCTTCTCCATATACTTAGGATTAAGGCAATAAGGCCTTTGTTTGATAGGATTTGCATCTGGCTTCAATGTGATTTGTATAACACCCAAATCACTAAGTATGCCCTATAAATCTTAAAACTGAGTGGGAAAGAGATCCTGGTACTAACGAAGTAACTCAGTAACTTTGTCTATTGTAGCGTTGTCCCAATAATCTATAGTCTTCGAGAACTTCGGTTCTTTCCAAGTGTCAATGTTTACCTATTTTGCTTTCAAAGGTGTGGAGATGTTTGGGTTCTTTACTTGTGGTCCTTCTATTATGCGATGCCCTTCTGTTTATGGAATATTGATATTACTCAAGTCTACTTCCTCCTCTTTATTGGTCACATTATAGCATTCCAATGTGTGGCACAGCTAGGTGCTCCAATCAGGGTGGGTCCATTCCATAGGTTCCTTTGACATCCTAAATATAACCTCTTTAATCTTGTGAAGTGCTTTGCCAATGCTTGCAAGCCCATCCTCGAAGCTGAAAGTCAATAGGAAAATTTCTCTCAATACATCCCACTCTGCAGTGTTTTGGTGGAGCTCTATCTCGAGATATCAGTTCATGGGGATTGTATCCAAGGTATGAAAAAATATATGTACCCATTCTAGCTGCGATTCCATTCAGTCCACTTCACCAGGTGATTGCATGGATCATCCTTCCCACTATACTTCTCAGTCATTCTTGTTGCATGGATCATCCTTCCCACTATACTTCTCAATCATTCTTGTATTAGCATACCCAAATCATAACTTCATCATCCGCATGTAGTCCCTCCATCCAACAAAACTTTCCTTGTGTGTACCCCACAATCATGTAGTAGCGGGCAACACCAATTATAGTTCTTGGAATCGATGTTCTTCTAGTACTTCATGTTCAAATTCATCTAAAAACAATTCCACATAAGTCAACCCATCATAATAAGGTATATTCCTTACCTTTGACGAAATACAGTGCAGTGACTTCGTCATCATATTGCATTGTAATCTAGATACTTCATGTAAATGGTTTTGCCAATTCTCTAATTCCTCATCTGAGTAAGAAGTACATGAAATCTCCTAGTCCCATGTGATCTGTCCATCATGCTATTATCTTGTATATTTTATCTAGATCATCAAATCTTTCTACATAATCGTGGACAGGTTTGGTATAGCACGCTCCTTCTGCAGGATCCAATGGCACTACGACCCTAACAAACTTCTTTTCAAAGGTCATTTTCCTTTTCTTCAAATTAATGAACCCATTCATATCAATAACCTAGTCGATTCCCAAGGGTGCAGGGTAGGGAATGTTGTCATCGACAATTTCTATAACTTCGAAGTCCGCTAATGCCCTTGCACCTTCAATATCAAATGTCACTCCATACAATCATCCCATGGGGATGATTTTATGCTAATTCACCATTCAGAGCTGAATCAGAGACCACTCTACCATAGGTCTCCCCATCCTTTCCCATGTCTATTTTGGCAGAACATTCACATCAGACCCCAAATCCAAAATTACCTGTTCCATTTCGTAATCACCTATTTACACTGTTAGCCACATCTTGCATCCTATTTGTGCCTTATGCTTACCGATATTTCTTACCATACGTTGTTCATCAGGGATCTTTTCTTTATTGGCACATTTATTTATTAATTCTTGCAGTCCTTCCACAACCCTTTTGTCACATAGTAACTTCATGCAGATCTCCAAAAAAGTAGTGAGTACAGAAGGATCAACCTCTCGCGTCACACTGGTCTCTAGTTTCTTTTCCCGGCTTCCTGAGGTAGAGGCCTCAACAAAGCTCTTCTTTTCTTCCATGAATGTTTCCTTAGTGCAATTAAGGTTAAAGGAATATTCTTTCTTAGGAGCTTTGTGGACACATCCATCTTCCTCAGGCTACTTACCTTTATCTACACCAGTCGTCATACCACTTCTTAGTACAATATTGATGCTTTGACCTTCCTCACGGGGTTGAACCCTCCTCATTTGTAAATTTTGCGTAGGTTGTTGAGGCTGCATTTTCTTTTCTTTCATTTTAGCTATTAGCACCAGACAATCTTCTATGGCATGGTCAAATTGTCTACAATATTGACACAAAGGGTGTGTAGGACTCAGGCAATATCACGCGAAGTGCCTTGGCTATCCACAGTTGTAGTAGATAAGATGACCATGACCTCTACTAGGTCCCCCTCCTTGTCCTCATCCCTGGACTTGAAAACCCCGCGCGCTCATCCTGCCCCTAGATCCCGAGGTCGATTTTCTACCTACATACTAGTAGGGGTTCTTTCCAGCATCAACTCATAACTTCAGAAATGGCACTCATCATTGTGCATAAATTTATAAAAATTGGAAAATAGCTAGTGGGGTGTCTGAATGAACTTCTAAAGTAAGTGGCAGTTATCTGTCGCATGTTTCCCAGTGACTTGAACAATTGCACACTATAGCACAACTCCTATGCTTGGCTCGGTTAGGGCTTTTGGCTTCAGGAGGGTTTCCCGCCCATAAGATAATTTGCATATACTGGACAATGATTTTTATCATGCTTGTGGCCCTTGCACTTCAAGCACCAAACCTCTGTGTGCACTTCTGGCTTAGTCTCCTTCTCTTTCTTTAGACTCTTTAATTCTAGGCGTAGACTCTCTAACTGCAAGTGGATCTATTGTACCCCCAGGTTTTTATCCTGAATAGGTGATGCATGCAGCCTCATTGTGATATCCAAGGCTTTTGCTTGCGTTGCGATTTTCTCCTGTGACAGAGGTATTCTTAAGTGTGGCAAAAGCGATCTATAAATGATTTGCGATGCTAAGTGTCTGATATTTGCAGGTTAGCCTACCTGATCTAGCACTTAAAACTATGATTAAATTCCCAAGGTGTCTCATCGAATCTCATTTGGATATTGTTAAATTCAATTACTGATTGCACCTCAAATTTAGGCTTACTATATTATTTTTTTAAAGTTGTCTGAGTCTCTACTAATGATGCAGGAGGATTATTAGCGCAATACTTAATGTACCTGTTATCACCCCAAGAAACTTTCCTAGGTTGTATCTCGGAGATGCTCGGGAACATTACAAACTCAACAAAATGTTGGAAATGGATGAATGGAAGGTTTGATGCATATTCAATCTAGATAACCACTCCTACTATGCTTAACTCTAGACATGGGTGAACACCCCCAGACTACAAGGCTTTAGACCACCAATCACTCATAGTTTGAGGATTAGATGAACATGGAGAATACTGGATACACCAACAGATGCACAGGACCCTGTGATGGCTAGCTGCAACCAGTAAAAAAGGTTTGCAAATCTGTTTCCTAATGCACAGACAGGATGATAGCTCTCTGCCACTAAAATAACAGAAACTTGCATAACTCATTCAATGATACATACTAGATTCTAACATAGAGGTGGGATGACAACCCCTCAAATGCTAAATATCAAGAGCACATGAAAATTGCATAACAGGCACAACCTAGAATAGAGAAGAAGTGGAAAGTGAGCAATTAACAACAAAAGAAGTTTGTATTGGTTGAAAATAAAGACTAGACGCTGCGAGTATCAAAGTAGTTGCAGTCTCCAAAAGTTGAACCTTACATCAAAACAACAACCATCAACCCTGATTACATCTCTATTTTGGGTATATATGGAGTTTTATTACAAAATGTTCTGCTATCCTATGAGTGGAGGGGTCATAATGGACCACCAACCACATTAACTCTCTGATATGGGTCTCTGCTACATTCTACTTGCTTTAATGAACAAAGCTGATCTTCTCTGATAGTCTGTTGTCCTTCATGATCGAGTGAAGTGAAATATGGATGAAGCTCCATGCCTGATAAATGTTTTAACTGCTCGAGGCTTTTCCTTCTTCGAGCAGGTGGCATGTAAAATGAATGAAACTCTGTAACCATTGAATGCATTTACTTTCTTAGCTTTGTAATTTTTCTTCTCGGCCATCCTTTCTTGCTAAATGCAGTTGTTGCGGAGTAACTGCTCAGGGTACTGGTAGGTGATTCCCTTCATCCTTCGGCAGCACACAGGAAATTAAGGAGCTTGGACTTCTTGGTGGGCAGACGAATTGAATGGAGGAATGGGGCTGACCGTCGGATTGCACAGATCGACAGTGGAGATCTCTTGGCAGGAGACATTGGGAAGAAGCGGGAGCAGCAAAACGTGAGCCACCGGATCTTGCAGGTGGATGGCGGAGATCGATTTATAGGGGATGCCTGGAGATACGAGAGCAGGATGATCACAGGCCGTTGAATCCCATATAGTCAGATCCAATAGTGATCGGGGCGGAAGATGCATGGAGATTTAACGCGTGGGTATGGTACGATGGGTGGTAAGCAGTATTCCCCGCACCGCTTATTAGAGGAAGGCGATAAACGTACAGAGGAGTGCGATCGCAATAAGAGGGCGACGCGTGGAAGATATGACGGGAGGAAAACCACTCTTCTCGTGGGTTAATGGGCGAGTAGTTCACGAGATTAGGGACAGCGACTGTCGTCTGATCATGGGGAAAGATGATTGAACGGTGGGGAGAAAGCGAGCCGGTTACTTGCGGCGAGGACCGTCTGATCGGGGCGCAACAAATTGACGGTTGTGATGAGGGGTGATGATGGGTTATGGAGGCACGAGGGCACATGATCATGGTCCGATAGGCTTAGAATTTGCACTTGGAGGCCTGAGGGAAAGCGGGTTTAAACGGGAAATGGAGAGGTTTCAAGAGGAAAACCAAAGATGGCGGGGCTATGGAGAAATAAGGAAAATGAAGGAGGAGGGAGGAAAAGATTGTTCCGATCTGCCTTTTCTGCGTAAACCCATGGCCGAGCTGATATTTGGTCCTCCAAATGCTGAAGTATGTAGCAGAGCTAATAGTACCAAGTTAGCGCACCATCCTGCAAGGAAGTAACTAACTACGCCTTCTTTATATTATCATCGGTGATTTGTTGCTTTGTCCATACAATGTTTGAAACAAACCAGAATTGCTTCGGATCTTCACTTCCTATTCCTTTGAAGATCAACATCTTCACTGTGTTTTCCATGATGAATAGTAGAGGTGGAGGCACAGGTGTAGGTGAACGTGTATGTGGTGGAGGTGGAGGTGGAGGTGGAGGTGGAGTGGATGGATGAGATATCCTCAGAATACCCTGATTTATTAACTAAATAGTGCTTCGCAGTGTAGTCAACACCACCCCTTCATCATCACTTGAAGGAGGTTTAATAAATGGACTATACTCTAGACATGATCTATTACTTCTAAAGAATCTACCACTTCGCATAGCTCCAAACATTAAGGTAATGGAATTGCTCGCTTTTCACATAATACTCTTTTAATCCAAGTTTTCAATGACCTTAAGTATTTACCTCACGCTCCTTTGAAGAATATTTGCTATAGCTAATTGAGGTGTCAACTACAAATTTAGTAACAAATCCTCCCAGTATTCAATCAAGACCCTGCATGATCTTGTTTTCAGATGCCTCTAGTCTTCGCACCACTTCTAGAGTCCACACTATAGGACTATCGAGCTTCCACCTCCCTTGAATGTCTGCCAATTTAGCTAACCACTCATATAATTCACATGGAAAAGTGCAAAAGAAAATTTCATATATCTCTGTATACAAATATCTGTTCAACCAATCCTCCTTCGACAAGCATGTATTCCTATTTTCTTGAGCTGCAAACTCGTGAAGCTTTTGATCTAACCACTTTTCAATCTCTTTCTTAGTCAGATTACAATGATGCAACATCACACATCTCTTAAGAAGATCCTGGTCCCGACAATGGAACCATTTGTTGGCTTAAGGGGTCCTGACCCAGGTTTGGAGTTAGTTGTGCCAACCAACAAAACCCTACATTATTGGTGTTTTCGGCAACAACCTATGTAGTGCAAGTTGTAGTCTCACCCGAAGCAGTATTGGGGGATGCAAGAACTAAGTTTTTGCATCCAGAGATTAGTGTGATGTCTTACAATGCCTTAGATCTGCTTCCACACAGATATATTCTTCCAATAGAGCTAAAACCCCTAATTTAGACCTAAATACCACCAACTCTTCATGGGACCAGTCAATGGTATTAATCAGGCCCTAACAATATATGTCTTCTATTTCTACACAATTGAACAGGTCTTCTGGGGCTTATGAGATCTAGATCTACTGTCGCGTAGACCTATCTTCCTTATCCGAAACTAACCCAAACTAGATTTAGATATTTTCGAACATCAGTCAATCATCTTATTAGGCATAAACATGTTCAATTAACTATATTCGCACAGAGAAAACACATTGAATTATAGAAACAACAGTGAAAGTGACATAACAATTAAATAGATAGATGCAAGTATTTTCAACCCAAAATCAATATTTATTAATTATAATTGTTCTAGTACAGACTTCAACTACCTTGCACACTCAGCTGCTGGGGTCCATGCCCTTAACTATGGACTCTTCCAAGCTTCCACGCACTCAATTGTAGAGCCTTTCCTTCACTACCGACAGGAACAAACGTTCCTATCTATCAACCCTTTACAACATCATTCATTCGTTCATCTCTCTATTCTTATCTTCCAAAGTTGTCCTAAGAATTTCTATGAATCGACTATTTATAACTTCCTTTCATACAATACCATCATCCATGGACCATGGGAGAATCTTAAAACTGACCAAAACAAGGGGCTAAGACCGCTTTGAGTCCTATCTATTTGTGCACTCTGCATCCACATTTTGTGGAGGCTTTACATTCTTTACAAAAAATGACTTAATTAATTCAATTCTACTCGTGGGGACCCCATCCCAACAATTATTTAGGCCTACTAGTAGAAAGGAAACACCATAGATGAAAACTAAGACTTTGATTATATTTAACTTTCAATTACATATTACCCTACTCCTAGATCGAATCAATTGCGAAATGGTAAGTTTTATTGGTGTATTAAACGAATGAAGGAAAGGAGGGTACTACATCTATATCTAGCTTAAATTTTAAAGCCTAAGTAATCTACTTGATGAATCAATACTTCTTGAATAAATAAATATTTATTGAAAGATACCCCCAAACAAAGAAGCTAAATTTCACCCAGTGTGTTGCCAAGTGTTGTTGCTAGTAAAACACCCTCCAAAATTTTGTTATATTCAAACTTTGGAGCCTACCTTTTGTCATGTGAAGTGTCTCTTTTGGTATTCAAGCATCCTTTTATGATTATTCACATGTTTCATTTGTCCATGTCCCTTTTAAGTGTTTTCATATCAAGAGTAGCAATAACACACTTTGGATTCACAGTAGACTTCATGGTCACAAAACAACACTTGTTGATCGCAAATGTGCATACTTTGTTTTTTGCACTTGTAGATTATTTGTGAACTGAATCTTTGATGTATATTTATTATTCATGGGTCCCATACAAGTTGTTTTGATGAGTTTATATTTTTTACACTTGATTATACCCCTAACTCATTGTGTTTCTCTATGTTTCACCTTTCCAGATTTAGACATTTTTTTGACTTTGCAGCTTGCCCACTGGGCTAGGAAAAGTGCACTAAACACTTTTAAAAGCTAGTGGGGACCCTCCTTGTCAACTAGAAATACAACTTCTGCCATTCTGATCCCTCCCTCTCTCTCCTGCACACTGTGCAATTCTATTCAGTAGACCCTCCTCCTGGATGCTTGTCCTCCCTCACTGAGTCAGGCTTTCCTCTTCCTCCTAGTGTGGTGTATTGCACACTTCCAATGGGAATTCATGCCTCTCTCCATTCTTTAAGACTAACATATGCCCTCCTTGTGGCCCTGGCCTTCCTACCTAGTGCATGTCATAGTTTCAGTGGATAGTCTGACTTCCTTGCCTCTTGCAAGTGCTACATACGCACACCTTGCCTCCTCGTCATCTAGAGTTGTGAATGGTGTAGTCTTGGTGAGCATTGAAGCCAAACTCTATCTCCTACAAATGCATTTGACACCCAAAAGTACCCTCTCAATCTTGTTTGTGAATTTTTGAGCCACAGTCAGAAAAATTGCATGAAACATGATAAAATAGTAGATTTTTGAGATATTGTTTGCTCCCCATGAGTGATCTATACTTGCAAGTGTTCAGTAAATCATGGAAAATATCCATGAGGATATTTTTCAAGAAAGGCTTCCACAAAAGCATCTTGAAGAAAAAAGGAACAAAGGTACCTTGCTAAAACATTTGAAGGAATGATGGATCCAGATGATCAAAGTGACTCATGAAGTCTCCATGATTATTGAAGACCATGTAAAGGGTAGAAGGAAACAAAAACGAAATATATGTTAAAAGTATTAAATACATAGTGGTAGTGTCATCACTTCTCAAATAACTCCATGTTACAAGTCATTATGAGTCCAGGTCATCGATGTCTATGACTTTTCATGTTGTTGTCACATGATGATGTAATTTGGGAAAATATTGTAAATGTAAATATACGGAAATCCAAGAGTCATATATGGACAAAAGAGTCGTTAGGAAAATTCCAAAAGTCTCATGGAAGTCAAAATGTCACATTAGAAGTCCAAGAGTCTTGAGGGTAGTCCAAGAATCATGAGGAATATGAAAGGTCATTCCTCTTATTATAAAAGAAGTTTGATTACTCAATCATGGGACTTTTCACCTTAGCTTCTCCAACCAAACATTAGAGAGAAATCTTTTTCTTTTGGAGAGAAAGTAGTGGCTTAATGCTCCACTATTGGAGCTAGTGGTGTCTCATTGTATCAATGTATATTGGAACTTTCGCTTAATATTTTAAGCTCATTGAGCCAACACATGTTCTTTCATGTATCATGAACATAATAAGACTATTATTTATATGTTTGCGGTATGTTTTTTGTGTTTACATGTAATAAACAAATTGAACTATTTCATTGGCTTTGGTGCTCATCTTGTTGAATGTGTGTTGCAATTGTTTTAATGATCATTACTTCCATGTGAACTATTTCGCTAGAAAACCAATGATTCTTTCATATATATGCAGGTGTTTTTATTAGAATAGTACTAATAAGTTTCTTCTAAATACTCACTTGTATTCCCTTCTGGCAAAAGAACCTTAGTACATATTTCAATTGAACATCTCACAAGGCATACCCAATTTCTCAATCAAAAGTACATGTGCATTGTTCTCTTAAGCTAACTATTGCAGCCAAGGAAAATCTTTAATAAAATGGTAGTCAAGCCACATTTCTAGATGGGGCTCCTATACCAACATATGTGAGGCCTAATTGGGACTTCATATCAGGGAGACCCCCTATAATTTTGTGGGATTTATCATTGTCAATAGTTTTATATGTATATATTTGATGTGGTAAACATGTTTAATTTATGAATATTAATAAGCACATAATGGTTGTTGGCAGACTAAGACCGAAAGAGTATGAGGGGCACATGACTGCATGGTTGGAATTAAGATATTATAATTTAATATTATAATATTAAATAAAGGATAAATATATTAATTAAATGAGGTGAAACTAAGTCTATGAGATTGATGGCCAAAGATTCCTAGGGGTTGGACTCTAGGAACTAACCAAGGTGTAGTTATTAAGTTAATCATACTAAAATGGATGCATAATTTTTGACATGAACCACTATGACAGCTCTAGGATCTTGGTGCTTCAAGATTTTACTAGCCCTTTTTATGGCCTGGAATATGCCTAGAGCCATGGAACAACACAGTTGTTTGGTTGGCACCTTGGCAATTAGCCTGGAGGGTGCCTGGAGTCTTGGAGCAGTTTTTTTATTGGGTTGGAATCTTGGCCATGATATTTGGATGTTTTGTACTTATCTTTTCTCGCGAGCTGTAGCCCTAACTCGAGGGTGGCTGCTTGTTAAAATATAATGAACAATGTGGTATATGGTTGAGTCGAACACTAGAGGTTCGAAAAAAGTTGATAACATTCACGGATGAGTAATTGAAAATGGGTTTTATGTTTATTCCACTAAAAATGCATATGGGTTTGTAATCTCCTGGTTATATGTGATAAATTTGGAATTATGGTTAAGTTATGCATATATTTTTTGTTATGCTTGGTTATGTTCAATATACTTAGTCACTTTGTATCGATATTACTAGTTTAATTTTGCGTAGAGTTTTGAGTGAAATGGTAAAATTCTAGGGTTAGTCTAAGTGGTCTCGCCCAGGGTGGTTGCGAAATTACAATAGATTACCTTTCAAGAATTCAAAGTTAGAGTGCTATGTAAAATATGAAGGGAAAAAAATTGTTTATCAAACAAGGCCATACGAAAGATGTTTTGAATGTAGAACTACATTTGGTCAGACTACTTGTCAACTATATAAGAGAATGGAACCTTCAGTATTTAATTATACTAGGTCATACAACTTATAATTTTAGATAAAATGTATGATTATAATTTTGATTAAAATAGACACTAAAATAAAGGACAACTTGAATGTAAATGAAAATTTGAATAGTTGAAAGTTCAAATTATCATTTACCAAGGGATTTTCATTTATATGGAAAGAATTCATAATTGTGACCAATGTTTACAGAGTTGGGGAGATATGATACCTTGTATTCAAAACCCTACAATATATTGGTTGTATAACCCTACCTAACATGATGATCAACTGCAGAATAACCCTGGTTAATAGAATCTTCCTAGCTTGTTCCATTGTTTTGCTTCTCGGGGTAACTCCTATCAATGTCCTTTAAAAATTCGCAAACAAAGGAGCTATACAAAATTGAGATCAAACCCTAAGAAGAAAAATAGAAATGGCCATAACAATAGCCTATAAGGAAAATTTTTCTTCTCTTAATGACTTGTATATAGGTTCCCTTACTAGGCCATTTTCCCCTAATCCTTACACATGTCATGCATGTTGGTAAAAATACTAAGAGAGAGTGGGGGGGGGGGGGGGGGGTGGGCTAAATCAATATTTAAAAACCTCACAATAATAATTTTATTTTCTAAAATGTATACAAAACTTGAGTGAACCCAACTAGCATATATGCGTGGTTGTTATAAAATAAACTAGCGAATGCTAAGTAAATTTGTAAAACAACTAATTGTTTATCTGATAAAATTAAACTAGGATGTAAAAGATTTATCACGCATTTGATGAGAAGTAAATAGATGCATTAAGACTAGAATAAATTATCACACATAAGTAACACACATGAACACCATGATTTAAGGTGGAAACCCAATGTGGGAGAAAAACCACCACTGTTGTTATCTCAGACTTCAAAACTTATTAATATAAAAAACTTCTTACATTCTTGTACTGGCGCAAAATCATACCAGTACACAGAAACCCACCTTCTAAAGGCTACAACCTTCACTCTTTCTCTAGATCCTACTAGAAGGGAGACCCAACCCCCTAATATGATCACTAGTTATTACTGGCAAAAAGATTCGACTTCCTCACTGAAGGCTCCACCCTCAGCAACATCCATGGACCACGTTTCATAAATTTTCACACCAGATCTAATAATAACACTTAAGCTCAACAATCAAACTATAAATCACCACTAAAATACAATCATCAATCTCTAATACATTTGAACCAACCAATCATTGAAACCCAATGAACTGACACTTAATCAAGACTCAACCAATCAACTGGAATAGTTAGATCACTGTAACTAGTACACACAAATGAATTCAGAATACTTTATCAACACACAAAATAAATTGCAACCTTGATCATTCAAATGCCAAAATGTATACACTACATCACTTAAGGCAACCCACCTGTATACAGATTTTTCTGGAGAGAAAATTGTGTATAGATCTATTGATGCCTTGAAAATCACTGCACCAACATGGGAAAAAACCATCCGGTCTGAACCTCAAAGAAGTTATTTTTCCATTTGGAATAGTGGCTCCGACTGGTTTAACTAGGTCTAGTTACCTTTTCCAAATTACGAACGGTTTTACAATATATCTTTAACTACCAAGAGCTCGGGACATTGGATCAATTCTTTTAGCTAATCAAGCAAGAAGAATGACCCTTAAGTTGTTTTTGTGGAACAACCAATTCAATCTAAAGTTTTTCCTCTTTAAAAAGAGGGCTTCTAAAATGTAATATCTATGATAAAACATGCAAGACTAAGTCTACAGTGTAATTAATCTAACCTATGTCTATTGAAGGAAAGGGTAACCCTTCTCTCAATGGACAACCAACTTAAATTAATGAGAAAATAAGCTTTAAAGAATTGGAATTACGATGGAGGAATTAGATCAAGGAGATAGCTCACAAGATTTGATTCCTTATTAACATAAATACTAAGAATTAAACTCTTAGTAGATAGTTACATAAGAGCCTATTAAAAATATATCCAATTACTTATTTATCATATGCATAAGAACTACAAAGATTCATGATAAATTACTAAATTAGTTCAAATAAGACATCATTTATGCAAGAAAAAAATTATCATCTTAAATCGGAAGATACCTTGTCGATGTAAGATTATAACTATATATTCCTATGCAAACTTCATCTCTATTATTATATCTAAAATAAATCATCTAGAATAGTATAAGCAAACTTTTGAATTAATTAACATTTAAGATTCAACAATAGTACATGAATCCAATAATTAACTCATATATTCAAAATATAAATTGAAAGACTGAAATCAGGATTTATTTCAGTTAAATCATTTAAACAATAGTGTTAAAAATCATTAACTAAAATAATCCTTTATTAATAAATGAAATCAAATTACAGATCCTCACAGAAAAATAGTAGTACACAATCCTCTAGAGTCTGTAATTGATCTATGCTTGCAAAAAATGTCTCCTCCTTTCAGTAGTAGTGCATGATAAATAAGAGCTTCTCCACCAACACATATAATCCACAGTTACAATATTAAAAGCTTCTCCCCCAAGATTCATGACCTATCATTCTATTGAAAATACTAAGAGGTACAATAGTGCAAGCCTCAAAGGCTTTGTCTTTCGAATTCTAGACCTTGGTTCAATGCCAACATCTTTAAATAGACACTACTGAAAATGACTTCTTTTGCTTCAAGCGTTAAAGGAGTTTAACAATTCCTTTAATCATGTATTTGAAAAATAGAGTTTTCATCATAATCTCTTGATCTTTTTGTTATATCAAATCAACCTTATTGCTTAATCGGATTCTCTAGGCGTTTGTCAATTTATCTAACTGAACTACCACTTATCAGCATAGTTGTCCTCCTCTGTCATGAATCTAAACATGGAAAACAATAATTGATGAGCCACAAATAAGTGAGACTGATAAGCTTGTTTCATTTGAAACAAATGACATTTGCAGAAAATTGGGCTTAAAACTTGGAGCATAAAAATTGCAGTCGTAAATAATGGGGAGGAGAAACAAGAGTAAACCTTTAATTTTATTTGAAATATTGTAATTGTGGTAGAGAAGATGGAAGAGGGATATGATGGAGTTATATCACAATCAGGTATCAGAGCGGAGACAAAGTAATGGGCGTGAAGTGAAAAGTGGTGTAAGGCCTGTGGCTATTTAATTAAATTGCAATCACAACAATATATATAAGCGTAATAATTGAAATCACAATCAAATCACAATTGTAAATCCCGAGTGGTAATGTGATGATGATGTGATGCAGGAAATCACAATCGCAAAACACAATTTTCTATGTAGTGTTATGAAATGGGCCATTTGATTTTTTACAATTGTGATATGTGTGGTGATGTCATGAATGATGTCATTATGTGACGTGGTGGGTGATGTGGCATGTGACATGGAAGATGAAGTGGCGATTATGTGGCAGAGGTGGCTCTTATCACAAATCACAAAACACCTTTAGAAAAGGGTTATGGTATGGTAGATGTTATGGAACTTGCGATGTGATGGATGTGGGATGGATTATGTAATGGAGTTAATAATCCCATCAGGTTCGGGTTACATTGCAAATCACAATCGTAATCAGTATGAGGTAAGAGTCATGACACTTGGAACTTGCAACTACGTGGACACATTGAATTGAATGTATAATCCTGTCGGGTCCGGCTTATATCGCATATCACAATCAGTGGTGCAGAGGATATTGATTTAAGCCTTTGAATATTTCGATTATTCTGGATGCGATATTTTTATTCAATGGATTTAAATCCTTGATTAGGTTTGGTTTAAATATTGCAGTTGCAATCACAGAGAGGCAGAGAGGTGTCAATCTATGGCTTTTTTGCAATCATGCAGACGCGGGAGTTTATGGAATGTAGTGTATAATCCCGGTAGGTCTAGCTATATCACATATCACAATTGGTTAAGGCTAAGACTTAAGTTCTACGATCATTGTGATCTGCATACATGAGGGATAATAAAATTTCATTAATTTTACCATTGAGTCCGAGATGATATCAAAATCGCAATGGAGTTGTGGAGGGGTCTTTACCTTATGGAAGTTTTGTGATGCAGGGAAGGGATAAGGAATAAGACTCCGATTATTCATATTTTTTCTTAATAACCCCTATTGCTTAATATTTAAGGTTTTTTTAAGGCCTAAGTATAATTTTGGTCTTATGGGCTATTAAAAAAAAGATTTTTTTTCAAGACAAAGAAAATATTTTTTTAATCTCTATGTTTTAAAATTTATTAAGGGTCCCCATTTTGATAAAATAAATTTCATAGGAAATTTATGAAATGGGAAAATGGGGGTTGTTGAATAGCACAACAATTAGCGGTACACATGAGGAACTAGATATCTTTGATGAATGTAAATGAAGTTTCAAAAATTAAGTAAAAATAATTCAAGAAGGGGAAACCACTTTTTGAAACATTAGACAAATAAAATTACTCTGATCATAAAAACTCATTAAATTGCAATTTCTTAAAAAAACCTCTCATGAATGAAAATACCTATTTATCCATATCAGTCATTAATCATTTATAAAGATAAAGTAGGGGGTATTTTACAACTAGGCTTTTTGATGCACTCATTTGTCACAGGTAGAGCCTTTTAACCATTAATGATTCAATGTCCCATATAATTAAGAGTGCAAAAGGTAGAGGTAAATTCATATTTTTTATTTTTATTTTTTTTAAACAATAAAATCCATTGTCTTGGTTTGGTGGCCAGATAATGTCAATGTCATTCAGTGGTAGTAATTAAACTAAATAAGTTGGCTCGTGATGAAACCCTTTGTCTTACGATTGAAACAATCACAAGCCATTACTCTTATTTGGTGTTCAATATTGGTAATGTCAGTTTTATTATTTCCCTATGATCATGGTAAGTAGCCTCGTGATGAGACCTCTTATCTTTTTAGATTTATTATATTTTATAATTACACTCTAAAAATTATGCTTTAATGGATGGGGAGAATCATTGTTCAAGATGAAAAATTAGAGTTGAAGTTGCTAGGTTGTACGACAATCTTTACTTTTTAAAGATAGCCTTTCTTGACTAATATTAGAATAAAACGATCTTATGATTTTGAGGTTTAAAATATTTTACAATTTAATTGAAAAGAATTTCTAAGTTCTATATTTTTTTATCTAATTTTTAATTTTCATAACGACTTCCTGGAAAATACCTACTTTCAAATTGAAAAATCACAAACTGATTTTAAGGGATATTGATGAAAGCCCAAGGGTATGTCATTTAACATTATTATCTAAAAGAAAAAAGAAAATGTGATATGAGAACTAGATTCTCAAGATATGACCATTCAAAATTATGATGATAAAATCACTCAAAACCAAATCTAAAATGAAAACTTTACAAAATTGTTTGTGAAAATTTCTTAACAAAACAGGAAAAAGATAATGAAGAAAACATTCCTTCTTATGTCGAAATCTAGATAAATCAAATTTGAAAAGTTAAAAGCATTTAGTAATAATTCAGTTTGAATGAGGAAATTTGCTATCTATTTGTCTTTTTCAAAAGGAAAACTTGAAAAAAAGATTTTAACCATTTTCAAATTAAAGTAATGCTTTCTAAAGAAAAAAATTAAGGTTTAGAAATTCCCCATTTTGGTTGATTTGATGAAAAATCGTTACTGCTTCTTTAAGCTCGCAGTGTTGATATGGTGAAGGTGTAAAAATGTTTGTGAAGAGTTGCAAAAGAGAGTTACATATCAGCGAAAAACAAGAAAACAAAACTAAATCTAAAAAGTAATGAAGTGAATGAAAGTGAGTATAAGAGACTTACCATTGAAGAATTTCATTTAATATTACCGGAAAGATATGGCTTTCTCCAATGTAACACAATTAACTCAAAATCATTATTTATTGAATCTAATCGAAACTAATCTACTCCTAATTCTAACATAATGAAGGAAACATGACTATATATAATCATACTTCCAGTGTAACCATTCTCTCGTTTTATTACCTACCTGTATGTACAAGTCAAACTTTAGTAACAAGATAATGAAGACCATCAAAATGAAACAAAATTTATTATTTACATCTAATGTAAAATTATGTACAAAAACAAATTTATTTATAGTTAACCTATTAGTAAACCATCTTTTTTGGAAAGCATGCTCTAAACAAATATCAATGGGATCTTCAAAGAATGGATGAATATTTGTTAGAGAGTAAAAACTTTCTAAAGGAGATGATGGCAAGACATGTTGTGAAGGAACACTCTCAAATTAGATTAGACCGATGGTGAAATGATTGGAATGAATTTATGAATATGGAATTAAATTGGAAACGAAAATAGTTTTTTATACAGGATTTGGATTAACCATTTCATCATTTTCATTTAATAAATATTGAGGATATTCAATATCGCAAGATTGAACATGCTTGCAAAAGGAAAAGAAAGCAAAATGAAAAAATGTAAAAACAAATAAATCATTATGAAAACTAGAATTACAAAATAATTTTACAAGGAAATTTTGGAACTCATCTTGGATTTCAGTTAATGAATTTCCACTAAAAGGGCATTCCCTGAAAAACTTATAATTGCAAGTTTCTAAAAGAAAACCAGAATAAAATACGTTAGAAACTTGCAACATTGACTCATCAAAATTCTAAAAATTAAGTTTGTGTTCAGTAAGAGGAGAAAAAATTAAAGTGTGTGAATCTTTACAAGACAGATTAGTTTCCAAAATTGGTGCACTTTGTACAAGATCTGATTCTTTATCCTCATTGTCATGATAACCATCACAAATTACCTTCTTCTTATGAAAATTAAATGGCTAATCTGAACTAATAGAATAAGAAAATATAAAAGAAGAGGGTTTTGCAATTAAAGAGTTATCATCTAAATGAGTAATAGATGCATAATTTTCATAGCAAAGTTTAGGAATATTATCACTTGAAAGATTAAAGTGATCATCATTGACTATATTATGATTTAAAACACATTAGGATAAATAAAATATTGCATTCCAGAATATAATGACGGTTGAAATGAATCATTTATAGAACTTGTCGTATTATAATATAGGTTTAAGGAAGTTCTTTCAATTAGAGAAACATGTTCTAAATTTTCTAAATTTTTCCTTGAAATAATATAAATTAATATGTTCACTAGCCAAGTATTGTTGTAGATTGGATTTTATTGGAACTACTAATTTATCACACGCATCATAAAAAAAATGTTTCAATTGCATCTTTCAAGAGAAAATGAGAATTGAAATTTTCTAACGAAGAACGTTGTGATTCAATTACAGTTTCAAGTCAGGGTTCCATAAAATTGTTAAGTGGTTCAAGACTAGTTAATGAATTAGATGTGTCATGTTCTTCATTAATTGATTTATTATTTTTAGTATGGGAAGAAAAAAGAGAAGTGAAATGTTCAATTAAATCCTCAGTTGAAGGAAAATCATCTAAATGAAATATATAACAAAACAACCAAAATATATTATAAAAATCATCTAAAGATCCATTATCATACATGTAAATATTATCTAATTCTAAACACAAAATTTTATAACTGTAATTTTGATGTGCTTTGAGAAATACCTGGAAAAAATGTTTCCATGGATGAATCGACTTCTCAGGAAGAACCAAGAATCATTTGCAGATCCATCCTCTGAATGTGAGAGTGAAAAGCCTGCAGATCTCATTATCAATGATTATATTACAAGATTTACATATATTAACAAAACCATTAATATGATTTAATGCAAAAATATTACTCTCACCATCGAAATTTAACTGTGACAAGGACTTGATCTACTTCTTGGGCATGCCTCGGTGTAGGCTTAGGTGAATTGAATGCATGACCAAGTGTAGAAATGCATATGGGAGCCATGGTTAGTTAAAAATGATATAACAAAATTTTAAACAAATAAGTAATGCAAGGCCCTCATTCTAGTGCCAAAAATGTTGATGCCTCGTAAATCATTGCACCAACATGGGGGAAAGCCACCCGGTCCAGACCTTAAAGAAGTTCCCTTTCCATTTGGAATAGTGGCTCCGACCGGTTTAACTAGGTCTAGTTACCTTTTCCCAGTTACTATCAGTTTTAAAATATGTCTTTAATTACCAATAGCTAGGGACATCAGATCAATTCTTTTAGTTTATCAAGTAGGAAGAATGACCCTTAAGTTGTTTTTGTGAAACAACCAAACCAATCTAAATTTTACTTCTTTAAAAAGAGGGCTTCTAAACTGTAATATCTATGATAACACATGAAATACTAAGTTTACAATGCAATTAATCGAACCTATCTCTATTGAAGGAAAGGGTAGCCCTTCTCTCAATCGAGAGCCAACTTAACTTAATGCGAAAGGAATATTTAAAAAATTGGGATTAAAATGGAGGAATTAGATCAAAGAGATAGCTCACAAGATATCACTGCTTAATAACATATATATAAAAATTAAACTCTTAGAAAATAGTTACATAATAGCCTATTAAAAATATATCCAATTCCTTATTTTTCATATGCATAAAAACTACAAAGATTCATGATGAATTACTAAATTAGTTCAAATAAGACATCATTTATGCAAGCAAACAATTATCACCTTAAACCAGAATATAGCTTGCTGATCTAAGATTATAAATATATATTCCTATGCAAACTTCAACTCTCATATTATATCTAAAATGAAGCCTGTATAATAGTCTAAGTAGACTTTTAAATGAATTAACACTCAAGATTCAACAATAGTGCATGAATCCAATTATTAACTCATGCATTCAAAATATAAATTGAAAGACTGAAATAAGAATTTATTTTAGTTAAATCTTGTAAAAAATAGTGTAAAACATCATTAACTGAAATAATCCTTTATTAATAAATGAAATAAAATTACATATCCTCATAGAACGACAATAGTGCACAATCTTTTGGAGTCTGTAATCGATCTCTCCTTGCAGAAAATGTCTCCTCCTTTCAGTAGTAGTGCATGATAAACAAGAGTTTCTCCACCAACAGATATAATCCACATTACCAGTATTACAAGCTTCTCCCCAAGTTTCGGGACCTATCATTCTATTAGAAAGACTAAGAGGTACAATAGTTCAAGCCTCCAAGGCTTTCTCTTTCGAATTATGGAACTTCGTTCAATGCCAACAACCTGTTTAAATAGCCTCTACTAAAAACAACTTCTTTTGCTTCAAGCATTAAGGGTCCTGTTGAACAATTCCTTTTAATCACATATCTGAAAAACATAATTTTCATCTTAATCTCTTCATCTTGTTATTCCATCAAATCGACCTTATTGCTTGATCAGATTCTTTGGGTGTTTGTCAGTTTATCTAAACTGAACTCCCACTAATCAACATAATTTTCCTCCTCTGTCATGAATTTCAACACAGAAAATAGAAATTGATAAGCTAAAAATAAATGAGGTTGATAAGCAAGTTTCATTTGAAATAAATGACATTTGCATAAAACTAGGCTTAAAACTTGGAGCATAATAATCACAATCGTAAGCACCAGGGAGGAGAAATGAGAGTAAGCCTTTAATTTTATTTGAAATATCATAACTGTGGCAGAGCAAATGGAAGAGGGATATGATGGAGTTATATCACAATAAGATATTAGAGTGAAGACAAAGGAATGGGTGTGAAGTGGAAAGCGACGTAAGGCCTGTTGTTGTTTAATTAAATCAAAATTGCAGCAATATATATAATCGTAATAATCACAATCGCAATTAAATCACAATCACAAATCCTGAGTGGTGACATGATGATGACATGATGCAAGATCGCAATCGCAAATTGCAATTTTATACGTAGCACTATGAAATGGGCCTTTTGATTTTTTTTTATTGCGATTTGTGGGGTGACGTCATGATGACGCCATGTTGTGATGTGGTGGGTGATGTGGTATGTGACATGGCAGATGAAGTCACAATTATGTGGCAGATGACATGGAGTATGATGTGGTAGAGGTGGCTCTTATCACAAATTGAAAATCGCTTTTAGAAAATGGTTATGGTATGGCAGATGTTTTGGAACTTCTGATGTGATGGATGCAAGACAGATTATGTAAGGGAGTTAATAATCCCGTCAGGTCCAGGTTACATGACAAATCACAATCGCAATCGGTACAAGGCAGGGGCATGACCCTTGGAACTTGTGATTGTGCAAATGCAGGGGAATTTATGGATTGGAATGTATAATCTTGTTGGGTTTGGCTTATATTGCATATTGCAATCGGTGGTATGGAGGAGTATTGACTTAAGCCTTTAAATATCGCGATTATTCCAGATGTGATATTTTTATTCAGTGGATTTAAATCCTTTATCGAGTATGGTCTAAATATCATAATCACAATCACAAAGAGGTAGAGAGGTATTAATTTGTGGCTTTTTTGCGATCATGCAGATGTGGGAGTTTATGGATTGTAGTGTATAATACAAACGAGTTCGGCTATATCGCATATCAAAATTGGTTAAGGCTAAGACTTAAGTTCTGTGATCATTACGATATGCGGATGCTAGGGATAATAAAATTTCATTAATTTTACCATTGGGCCCGAGATGATATCAAAATCACAATGGAGTTGTGGAGGGGTCTTTCCCTTATGGAACTTTTGTTATGCGGGGAAGTGATAAGGAATAAGACTTTGATTATTCATATTTTTTTTAATAACCCATATTGTTTAATACTTGAGGTTTTATTAAGGCCTAAGTATAGTTTTGGTCTCGAGGGCTATTAAAAAAATGTTTTATTTAAGACAAAGAAAATATTTTTAATTTTTATGTTTTAAAATTTATTAAGGGTCCACATTTTAATAAAATAAATTTCATAAGAAATTTATAAAATAGAAAAATGGGGCTTGTTGAATATCACAACAAGATCTTAACATACTAAAAACTAAAAAACTTGTAATTATGAATCAGACATAGAGTTGACCATAGATATTTTAAAATATTTTGTTAGCTTACAGAACCCTCATACAGTCAACGACACCAATAATATTTTCAACCAATGAACATGTAAACAAATTCAAATTCATCATTCAATTAGTTCTACTTCAGACATTATCACTCAACCTAGATCAACATGAGGACATCATTGACAGACAACATAGAAACAAAAACATTGATAAGATTGATCAATCATTTATGAATAGAATCCCCTTACCTTATATACATGACTTTGAAGAAGTGAACCTATGTGTATACACACTTTTCTCGAGACCAACCAGCGTATAGATCTGAAAATTTTGACCAAAAATTGTGCAACTCTTTAAAACTTCAGAAAGACCCAGATCATAATATTTAGATATAAAAACATGTGGTAGTACTTAGTTCTAGTCGATCCATGAGCAGATCATATAATGAAAATTCATTTCAAGTCTCATGATCCTGATCGATCATTGTCTTCATTAGTGCATATTTATTTCATATCTATGTGAAAACTATACCCATTACAATGAAAATATACTACAGATTGAAGTATTCATCAAAAATCCTTTCAGTTGCCCTCTTAGAACTTTTATCTTCACCTCTTTATATAGTTTAGCCCTTATCTAATACCACGGGTCAAAACTACAATAGTGTTGACAATAATCTTTGACAGGGTCAATATCCATTGTCGCACTCATTACTATGGGCCAATACCATGGTAAGGAACCCTGATATTTAGAATACCATGGTGAAAAACCATATGCTACTTTTCTTCTCCAAACTCGCATGTATATGCGACTTAACCTTGACGAACCCGTGTATAGATTTTCAAGTATTCACCTATATCAAACTTCTGATTCTGATCTATAGACCTTTGACCCATAATTCTAGTATTTTGTTCCATCATTCTGTCACCTCTAAACTGACCTGTAGATTCATCTAGTTACCATATACTTGTTCTGTTACAAGTGAGTTTCCATTAAGTACAACACATGCATCATAATGCCAACAATCTCCCCCTTTGGACTTGATGGAAACCATGTTGGTGTTGATCACCTCAACCTGTAGAAACCAATTAGGTAAAGCAAATAATTGTTATTCAAACACCAAGATATTCTCCCCCTTTGACATCAAGGGTAAAGGGCGGACTAAAGCTCCCCCTTTGGATCTGACTTGTACTATAATTTATGACATTTCTACCACCAAGGACTTGTACTTACATCAATCACCCACCCAACTGGGGATACATAATTGAGTCAACCAACCAACCAAGTGGGATTACATTTTTTACACTACCACCCAACCAAGTGGATATTTGAAATGACTTCAAAAATCCGTACATGATTGAATATGAAAATTATTACATCATAGAACTCCACATGACCTTTACATCAAAAGAAAGATATGGCATTAATAACTTAGATTAAAAGATCTTAAAAGTAGCATAATTTAGCAACCATAATGACAACAATGCATTATATTCTACAAGGCTAATGCTCCCCCTAAACCTATGCTACCTATTCATTTTCAACAACTCATTCATCAAATCATATTCATCAATTAGATAAATATCAATGAGAAAATCATAACTCAATACCATATCAGTAGATTGTACCCATCAACACAAGACCAAGAAAAATCAAATCATAGCTGTAAGAAGCATGTTAGAGGCTAATCTTAATTCTGTCCCACTGTTTTTCTATTAGAGAAAAACATACGTGACTATCTATTAAGAAACTCATGTATATATGTGACTATACTTCATGAAACTCGTGTATAGACAACAACCTCTTGAATTTTCACTTGTATACTGAGCAAAATAGGATTCACCACAAAATGAGGCAGAGACAACTCCCAGTTTTTGTCTGAGATATTCAAATGCTTCTCTGAGAAGGGGTTTAGTAAATATATTAGCAATGTGTTCTTTGGAGGGAACATACTCCAATTTAACCTTTTTCTTAAGCACTTGTTCTCATAGAAAGTGATACTTAATGGAAATATGCTTGGTCTTGGAGTGCATAACAAGATTTTTCAAAATATTAATAAAACTTGTATTATCACATAGGATAGAGATGGGTGGAGAATATTTGATTCCTATATCTTGTAATGTTTGCATCATCCAGAGAAGTTATGTGCAACAAGATGCAGTAGCTACATATTCTTCTTTCATTGTAGAAATAGAAATGGAACTTTGTTTCTTGTTAAACCAAGATACCAATCGATGGCCCATGTAAATTTCACCTCCACTAGTGCTTTTCAAGTCATCAACATTTCCAGCCCAATCCACATCTATGTATGCATGAAGGGTAAGATCTACATCTTTAGGATACCATAGACCAAAGTCTTTGGTTCCTTGGAGATATTTGAATATTCTTTTTACTGCCTAAAGATGTGATTCCTTTGGATTGGCTTAGAAACATCCAAAAATCCCAACTGCATGCATGATATCTGGTCTAGTACATGTTATATAAAGAATACTTCCAATCATATACCTGTACTCTCGTTGGTTTACTACGAGAGAATCATCATTATAACTAAGGCTAGATCCTATCATCATGAGAGTACATACAGGGTTGCAATCTTCCATCCCATACTTCTTCATAATTTGCTTGAGATATTTTTTTTTTCAGAGAAAGATCTCATCTTTTGCTTGTTGCGCTTGTAGACAAAGAAAATAGGTTAGTTCCCCAAGTAAAGAAATTTCAAAATCTCGTTGCATAATGGAAGAAAAGTTTTGACTCATAGATTCTTCATTAATGCCAAAGATGATATCATCAACATAAACAACAATAATTAGCAGTTTATCACCCTTAATTTGTTTGTACAAGTTGTTGTGAGTGGATCCTTTTGTGAAACCATGTTGTTGAAGATATTTGTCAAGACGATAATACCATGCCTGAGGAGCTTGTTTTACCCCATATAAATCCATTTTGAGTTTTCATACAATATTTTCATCATTCCCCAAAATGAATCCTTCTGGTTGTTCAATATATTCTTCTTCTTGTAAATCTCCATTAAGGAAAGAATATTTTACATCCATTTGATAAATTTTGAATGTTTTAAAACTTGAAAATGCAAGAAACATTCTTATGGCTTCAAGTCTAGCTACTACTGGAAATGTTTCTTCAAAGTCTATACCTTCTTGTTGAGCATAAAATTTACAAACAAGTCCAACTTTGTTCCTAATTACCTATCCATTTTCATTCAAATTATTTTTTAATATCCATTTTGTCCCAATAATATTTTTATCATGAGGCCTTGGAACCAATTCCCAAGTATCATTCTTTTCAATTTGATGAAGTTCTTCATTCATGGCCTTAACCAAATGTTCATATTTACTAGCCTCATTTAAATTTTATGGTTCAATGGTCTATAATAAAGCTATATAAATAGAATATCCTACAAGGGTTCTTCTTGTTTGTACCCAGATTCCTTTTCTCCTAGAATTTGAGTTTCTAGATGATTCTTTTGAACATACCTGGATGGAGCCTTTTCTTTTTCTGATGTTTTTTCTTTTGCTGCTTCATTAGTTTCTTCTTCTATATGATTGTGATTTGATGTGGGAAAGCATTCATCATCATCATCCTCTTTTGTTGATGTTACCTTTTTGGGCCTTGTGCATGCTTCATCAATCACAACATCAATGCACTCAACAATTTTCTAAAGTCCCTTATTGTAACATTTGTATCATTTGCTTCTATATGAGTAACCAAGAAGTATTCCTTCATTTGTTTTATCTTCAAACTTACCAATTTTTTCATCATTACTTTTGATGAAAAATTTTCTTCCAAAAACTTTAAAATGCTTTACAGTGGGAGGCTTACCATACCAAAGTTCATACAAAATTTTGTCACTATTTATACAAACATGAGCCTTGTTGAGAATATTTACTGTAGTATGTACAGCTTCACCCTAGAAGGTGTTAGGAGTTCTCGAGTCATCAAGCATAGCACAAGCCATTTTTTGAATATTTCTATTCGTTCTTTCTACCATGCCATTTTGTTGAGGATTTTTAGCTACAAAAATTTGTCTTTTTATGCCATGTTGTTGATAGAAATCAAAGAATTAATCTGATATGTATTCTCCTCCTCGGTTAGATCTAAGACATTTTATTTTTATATCTAATTAATTTTCAACTAATTCATTGAATACTTTAAATTTATCAAATGCTTCATCTCTGTGTTTCAATAAACTGATCTAGCACATTCTAGAAAAGTCATCAATGAATAAGATATAGTATTGTTCTCCACGGTGTGGGTTTTTCCTTACTGGTCCACACAAATTAGTATGTATAAGTTCAAGAGGCTTACTTGTTGATCCTTATTTGTCGTTGAATTGAACTCTGGTTTTCTTACTGAATTGCCATTTTTTACATATGGTACTTTATGGTATGGTGATGTAGGGAAGATCACGAACAATTTTGAGCCTACTTGATTTGCTTATTTGAGAGAAGCTTAGATGTCCCAACCTTTTGTGCCATAACCATTTCTCTCCTTCCTTACTTAGGTAACATTGTTCTTATCCACCTTCAAGATATATAGATTTATTGGGGTTCTTGTTCCTTTTATTATGGTCTTTCCTCTGTCAAGTTCATGAACCACACATTCTTTTGATCTGGATACCACCTAATTTCCTTGGTTACACATTTGGCTAACACTCATGAAGTTATGATTTATTCCATCAACATACATAAAATTACTAGATTTAACCTTTTAGAAAAACATAACCTTTACCCTTAATGACAACAGGTGAGTGATTTCCAAAAGTGACATTCTTTTCTTTCTCTAAAGCATTGTATGAAATATGTTTATATTTATCAACTATCATGTGTTTTGAGCATATGCTATCAATGTACCATTGATTTTATTGTCCTTCTTTAAACAATTCTATGCCATATCTTTCAGACTATAACTCCTTCCTTTTCCACACCTAAGAATTTATTGATATTTGCTCCTTTTGAGATGTTGGTTGTAATTTGTTCCTACGTTCAGATTCTTCATGTCCAAATTTATTGCAAAATTACCATTCAATTTCATTTATAATAGGTGAGAAGATATTATAAGTTTTCTTATTGACTCCTGCCTCAATCCTTTGTTTTCTTGCTTCTCTAGTCATGATAGTTTTGTATGCAACACATTGATCAACCTTATGACCAAAATTATGACATGAGAAACATTGTCCATTAAAGAAGAAATTTTTGTGATCATAGAATATTCTGGTTTTGTTTACCTTTTTACTGGTGCTTTTGTTGTTGTTTATCCTTGGATTGGAGTGAACACAATTTACCTATGGAATTCCTTTATTCTTTTACTAAAGACTGAAGCTTTGCTAACTGGTTTTTGTTGCATTACTGAAGAATTGCTCATTGATTTTTGTTGGATCACTAAAGCTTTTTTGATTAGTTTTTATTGCATTTAGATAGATTTTGGTGGTGGATGAAGACTTTTCTATTTGAGATGTTTCTCCAGTGTATGCAAGGCCCGTCATCATAAGAGGACAATGTTGTACCTTGATAATTTCATCTAAGGTTTTAGATCCTTTAGCAAATATAAGATTCAAAGTTTTCATTTTCTCAAGTTCCTTTATTACACTTAGTACTTCACATTCTAACTTCTCATTATGCTTTTATTTTACTATGAGTTGATGTTTCAAAGTATCTATGGCTACTTTGTTTTCTTCGAAGAAAATTTTGAGTTGAATAATTTCTTCAAATAAATATTTTTCCTCTAATGCATCCACAAATTTATCATTATGCTCATTTGTATTTTTCTCAAAATCCATGAGTAATTTAAGATCTTGATCAAATTCATCTTCTTCACTATTTGACAATCCATCACTATCTTTATGAGTATAATAATTTCTTCTACTGTCAAATCGTCTCCTATTACTTTTTGCAGTATCCTTCCCTTTGTCATGGTTGTATTTATGAGGACATTTAGCATCATAATGACCAACTCTACAAAAATCAAAACATTTGAAGGGTAGCTTACCTCTGAATCTTCTGGTGCGCAGTTGAAGTTTATTTACAAAGTTCACCTCATCTTCTTATGATATGTATTTTGATTCCTTATGTTCTTCCTTTTCTTTTCCTTTTGTAGACGTTTTAAATGCAACTTCTTTGACTTCTACGGGACCTACTTTCCTCATTTCAAAAGCAGTCAGGAACCCATGAAGTTGAACAATAGTAAGAGTCTATAGATCCTGCTTCTCTTCAATGGCAGACACTTTTGACTCGAATTTAGGAGTTAGAGATCTAAAGATTTTCTCTACTAAAGTAGTGTCCTTTATTTCTTCACCTAGATTTTTCATGTGATTTACAATCTCATCTATACGTAGAAAGAAACTAGCAATAATTTCATCATTATGCATTCTGAAAGTTTAATATTGAATTCTGAGAGTTTGGGGTTTAGCACTTTTTACCTTCATATTGCCTTCATACATTTGGATGATTTTGTCCCATATTTCTTTTGATGTGTTTATCTGCATAACTTTGACAAATTATAATTCTATCAGACTTCCCAATAATGCTAGGGGCCGAAGGTAGGGAAAGATATGATGGAATGGAACCACCATGGAATTCCTTGAGTGCCATCATGGATCTACTGAAAGCCTTTTTCTTTGACATCTTTCCTTTTTTTTTTTTCAGATGTTTGAAAAGTGAAAATGGATATTATGTGATTCCTTTGACAGGTTTCAATTTTATTTCTTCACTTATGTGAGCATCACTTAATACAACAAATGCTAAATGGATTATTCAAGCTCATAAGAAGCTCATTATTAGTGAAGGAGGTAAATATGATATCGATTATAGATTAATGGATTCAAATATGCAATTATTCTTATAACAATGGTATTTCATAAGGTTGAAATGTTAAAACTTTCTATTAGATTATATAAAGAGAAAGAAGATTTAAGTGAATAATTTATAAGGAATGATGATTGCTAATATTTTGTGCATGGGGTAGCAAGTTAAGTGAGTTTGACTATTGAGAAAATATCATGGTTAAGTCTATGAGATTTGGAAGAGTCTTGGAATGGGTGACCTTCCCATGAAGTATTGGTTATATGGAACTAAACCTTAAGGTGATAATTGATGATATATGATTCCTTTTACTGATTTCAATCCCCCTTATTCACCCTTATGAACATGACAATTGCAATGGGTTATAGATGAATGACTTTGAATATTCAATGAATCTCAGAAAAGAAAAAAATCATCATAAACTTTGATTGTAATAATTTTAGTGATTTATAGTATTTTAGATATTTTTTTAAATTACAAGTATCTAATTATTTTTAATGAAATGAAAGCCCAAGGATTAGCTTAGTTGGTTTTGAGCTAGATGTGATATATCTCCCCCAAAGTTTGGGGAAGTCCTGGATCCAATTATTTTAATCCACTTCGAGATAGGATCCATAATCATGCCCGGCGGTTCCTAGGGAGTGTTAAGGAAACAAAGTGTCATGCAACACAATAGAGTACCAAGTAAAAATTCATGGAAAGTAATGAATACAAGGGTGTTTCATGGAGCGTCAGTGAGTGTCAGGCATGTTAAGGATGGAGTGATAAGGCATGCTAGGTAGTGCCAAGTCATGTTAGGAAATGCTAGGGCATGTTAAGAAGTGTCAGGGAATGCTAACATGTGTTAGATAGTGCCAATGCATGATATGCATGCCAAGACATGCCATGTGTTAAGGCATGGCAATATGTGCCAGGTGCTAGGGTATGCCAATGCATGTCAAGGAGTGCTAGGGAAGAAAAAGGGAGAACCAAGTTAAAATGCAAGGAAAATAACATATAAGAGGGTTAATATGTCAAGACCTTACCTTTTCAAGAGGGGCATGTTAGGCACATCAAAAATAACACCAATATGTGGCAAGGGCTAAGTTCTAGTGTGTCTCAAGTGCCAAATCATCCTCTATTACTTCTCCCTTAATTGTGAATAATTCATCTCAAATAATTGTTGAATTGAGGGGCATGTTATAATCATCTCAAATAAATTTAATCTGAAACTATTCCAAGACATACTAGGCATCCCAATTCATGTCAAGAATTGTTAGGTGCCACCAAATTTTATACACAGTATTAAGTTAAGGATTCAATAAAAATAAATAAGATATTAAGTTGTATATAAACCATTTAACATGTCAAACTTAAGTTTCAACAAATGTAATTAGTGGTCATATGCAATGATATTTATGTGTGTTGAAGTGTATAACCTTATTGAAGCTCTAGTTGTTTATGTTGCCACCATTTCTCATGTATTGAGACAAATTAAAGGACACAACATCAAAATCATGTCAAGTTTTCTTCTTGTTTCAATATAGACATAGAAAGGTATGATAGCATGCCCCCTCCTAAAATTTTGACAATTATTATGTTTTTGAACTAAGCTTCCATCTATCACAATGGGGCCAATTTCCTAAATTTAGTAGTATGAGAGGTTATGACCAATGGAGGAATTTATATTAGGGCATTTATCCCACATTTTTCACACTAGGAATAAATCTCAAGGCCTTTACCAATGCACATGAAAAGGGCCTTAGACTAATATTATGGGCACCATTAATATTCTTTGCATAATAAGAATTAGTATGAGGGAAGGAGGAAAATGCATTTACTTCTAAAATGACTCTTCTCATGCTCAATGGCCATGAATTTGGCATTGAACAAACATAAAGATCCTCTCTAATAATCTTAGGTATATATGGGATATCGATTCCATTAGGAATTTTTTCACACCTTGTATAGGAGTTAAGGAATGTCCCATGGGTAGGGGAGGTAAACCAGGGCATTAGGCCTTACAAGAATATTTTTAGTCTCAAGGGCTATGAGCTAGACTTAGAAACCACATAGATATTCTTTAACGAATCTCTGGTCTTAAGTTGGGATATGGGCACCATAGGAAGTATTTCTCACCACATATAGGAGTTAGCATCTATGATATAATTGGGAGAAGAAAACATAGGCCTTAGTCCCTAAATAAATGTTTCTCGTGCTCAATTTCCATGAACAAGATCTCTAGATGGGAATATGGACATTCAGTATGTTTTGCATAATAAGAATAAGTCTCACAACCTTTACTATGGCCAAGGAAAAAAATTAAAAAAAGGACTTAAGTCCTAAATAATTAGTGGGCATAAAAAAGGCTTCAAACCAACACATTAATTATATTCTCTAAGGGATATTATTTCACCTCTAGGAGGTATGCGTTTATCATTCAAAGGTTTTTCACACCATGATTGGGTCTTGGAGCCTCATCATTGGACCTTAATGAAATTGGGAGGCTTTCAAATCACATATGATGCTTACAAGTTTAGGCTTGGTCAAAATAGGAACATAATGGGCTTAGGCCTTATTTGAAAATTTGATTATTAAACTTTTTGAAGTAGTTCTAAAAAAACCACACATGACCTATATAGGGATATTATGCCTTTATGTGGCATATTTAAGGTCATTAGTATGTTTTAGATATGTAGTAAGAATGGGTCTTAGTATTGTACCATGGAAAAGGGATGAAAACAATGGCCTCAAGCCCAAATTAAACTTCTCTAACTTACACTACATTAAAAATACCATAAAGAAAAATATAAATCCTCTTCAATGGATTTTAAGCCTCCATCTAGGATAAGGGTTCCATTATGAGGTTTTCCACATCATATGTGGGAGTTATGGCTTATATCTTGTCCAAGGAATGGAAATGGGGCTTAGGCCTAAAACATGTCTTTCTCATGTTTAATGTCTATGAACAAGATGTTAGAATGAGAATATGGGCACAGTTACTATGTTTTTCATAATGAATGGATTTTATGGCCTCTATGATGGATAGGGAAGGAAAACAAGATCCTAAGTTACTAAAAAAAACTTCTCTAGTAGTTCAATGAATGTGAATAAGGCCTTAAACCACCACACATATCCTATCTAAGAAATATCTCATTGTCAGGTGCATTATGGGTGTTATTTAAAGGGTTTGTGTAGCATAGTTGTTGGCATTATGATACAGGTGTTGTCCTTGATGGAGAATCACTCATATGAAAGTTCATAGTGTAGCATGTCAATAGCAAAGGATTATAGATCAAACTCCAAAGAATGAAGAAAGAGAGGTATATGCTAGTTCACTTTGTCCAAGGTGTGTATACACGTGGTTTAATAGAACAAAAGTAGCATATAATGTATACACACACTTTCATAGCAAAAAAAGCACATACGTGTTGGAAAACCAAGTTTTTGATCCAAGGTATTTTGGTCCAAGGCAATTGGTTAGAGGCATTTAATCCAAGGTATTGATCCTAGGTATTGGGTCCAAGGTATTGGTCCTAAGTGGTTTTGGTCCAAGGTATTGAGAAAGGCCTAAGAGTATATAAGGAGGAGAAGATCATTAGGCCAAGGGGAGAAAGCAATGAGATTCTAAGGAATACTTCTATTTGAAGTATATATTATGTTGCAGGGTTATGTTTGGGACTGGATTTGAAATTTTCATGTGCACCTTGAGTTCAACATTGGATCAGGAATCATGAGACTTGAAATGACTTATTCTTGAATAATCTGATATTGGTTGAGACTAGATCTGATGTTTTGCGCTTATTCTACTTGCTATCTATCATGACCTGGGTTTTCCTGAAGTCTGAAACTGCAGCAAAGTTATGAGTCAAAATGTGCAGATCTGTATGCAAGTTTGTCTCAGCGAAAGTGTGTGTACATGAAGATTCGACTCTTTCAAGTAGCATATACAAAAAGAAAAGCTTTTCTTTGGATCTAACTGATCTATTTGATCAAATTCTGTTGCTTTATTGTTGTCTATCAATGAAGTCCTCTTAGATCTGAACGTAGAACTGTTGTATAAGGAAATTGAGTCTGATTGATTGATTGATTGAGAAGGAAGGGTGATCCTTGTTGCTATCTTTTTTGAACTCTGTAATATGACAATAGATCTCTAGAATGTCACTGATTGGTACAATCTGTGGTTCAAAAGTTTATGATTAAGTATCTTTAGAGATATATGCAAGTTGATTTAAAGGAAGTAGCTTATACATGCATGTTGGGTTCAACCAATTAGCGTATACACTCTAATGCATGATTTTTGAGGTTACAATTGGTTCTAGATGATGATGCAGGGTTTTGGGTTTAGCACAGTGTTTTGGTGTTAGTGATCTGATTATTCAGATTAACTGAATATTGGTTGATGTCGTTTAAGTTTAAAAGGCTTTGATGGGTCCAATGTAAAAATTTGATGAAACGTGGCCTTCAATTTGTGTTGTTGTGATCCAGGAGTATCCAATCTGAAAATTCATGAAATGTGGTCCCTGGTGGAAGAGTGGAGTTTTTTGTAGGCTAGCACCTATGTACTGGTAAACATATTGGCTAGTATAAGAGCTAGGGGGTTGTAGCTCCCTTCTAGTAGAAGCTCAAAAATGAGAGAAATTTATAACCTTCTGCAGGTAGAAGCCTGCGTAAGTATGAGTCTGCACTAATACAAGATTGTAAAGATATTTTCTTATTATTAAAAGAAGACAGAGACAATAGCAGTAGGTGGTTTTTACCCACATTGGGTTTCCACCTTAAATCTTGGTGTTCATGTGTGTTTCTTATGTGTGATGCTTTATTCTACTTTTACTGAATTGTTTAATAAATCTCTGATATGATGGTTTAAGCTCAATACATGATAAACTATCTAAATCACAATTTCTCTGCATATACGTTGGTTTCTTTAAACATAGTCGCATCTACATGCTAGTTCACTTCACTGAAGTAGGGTATATAAATCTATTTGGGAAATAAAATTATTGATTTGATAATACTAATTCACCCCCCTCTCAGTATTATTTCCAACAATTGGTATTAGAGCAGGTCCTTCAGAAGAAGCTTGATCACTTGAAGGGAGATCCATCAACATGAATAATCAAGAAAGCATGGGATCCATTAGACCTCCAATATTCGATGGGAGAAAATTTGTTTACTGGAAAATAAGAACCACAACCTATCTACAATCGCTTGGAACAGATGTGTGGGAAATTGTGGAAGGAGGATATACATTTCCAATAGCAATTCCTACAGATACGGTAGGTAAAAAGAAATATGAAACCAATGCCAAAGTTGTCAATACTTTATTGGGAAGTTTGTCACAATCAGAGTTTGTCAAAGTCATGCAGCTCAAATAAGCCAAAGAAATATGGGACAAAATCGTTCTTAGCTACGAAGGAGACTCTCATTTAAAATGTGCTAAGCTTCAAACTCTCAGAATTCAGTATAAAACTCTTAAGATGCATAGTGATGAAAGCATAGCTAGTTACTTCCTACGTATAAATGAGGTTGTCAATTGTATGAATAATTTGGGTGAAGAAATTAAGGAAGTTACCTTAGTTGAGAAAGTTTTGAGATCCTTGTCTACTAAATTTTAATCCATAAGTGTCTTCCATAGAAGAAAAATAAGATCTACAGAATATCATTATGACACAGCTTCATGGAATCTTAACTGCCTTTGAGATGAGAAAAGGAGGACCATCATATATGAGAGAAGCCACATTCAAAGATTCAACAAAAGGAAAGGAAGAACACAATGAATCAGGACATATTTCAAAAGAAGAAGATGAGGTAAACTTTGTCAAAAAG
Source organism: Pinus taeda (assembly GCA_000404065.3). NCBI lineage: Eukaryota > Viridiplantae > Streptophyta > Pinopsida > Pinales > Pinaceae > Pinus > Pinus taeda. Next base: position 112,724 of record APFE030580253.1, read on the forward strand.
TTTCAATAGGGTTCTGGAAGGTTTAGAGGTAAGTTACCCTTCAAATGCTTTTCTTGTAGCAGATTCGGTCATTCTGTTGCCAGATGTCCTCGTAAAGATAAATTTGAAAAAGGAAAGGAATATGAAAAATGGAATATAAAACAAGTTTTGAATAAAAGGAGTTACTATACTCATGAAAATAGTGATGGTTTATCTGATAGTGATGAAGATGAAACTGGACAAGATCACAGACTTCTCATGGCTTATGATGTTGATAATTTTTGGGATGCTTTAGAAGACGAATACCTTCATGAAGAAATAGCTAAACTCAAAATCTATTTAGAGGAAAATAATATGATTATAGATACCTTGACATACCAACTTGTTGAAAAAGAAAAACACAATGAAAAAATAGAATGTGAAATTGTGGGTCTAAGAAAGGATCTTGAGAAAACTAAATATCTCAAATTTAGATTTGCTAAAGGATCAAAAGCTTTGAATGATATTATCAAGATTTATCATTCTCCTCTGATAGAGATAGGTCTTCGATATACTAAAGAAGCATCTCAATCACAGAAGTTGTCAACCTCCACCAAAAGATATCTTGATGCAACAAAAACTAGTGAACATTATGACAATCATCAGCAAAGGTATAAAGCTGATCACCAGGTAAATTAGACTCAATTTACTCCAAGGATGAATAGAAGTGAAAACCAACCTCAGGTAAATCCTACTCAATTTTCTCCAAAGATGAATATCAATAGAAACTACAATCACCAAGTCAATAGATTTGAAAGTCGCAGGAACTTCTTTAATGGGAAATCCTTTTCATGTCATAATTTTGGACACCAAGCTGCTCAATGTGTTTCTTACAAAACCATCATGACTAGAGAAGCATGAAATCAAAGGAATGTAACAAGGATCAAGAAAAGTTCCTATAATAACTTTTCTCTTCTTGAAAATGAAATAGAATGCTCAATCTGTAATAACTTTGGTCATGAAGAATCTGAATGCAAGAGCAAATTTTGGCAAACATTTCAAAAGGAGAAAACTCCATTAAATCCCAAGATATGAAGAAGGAAAGAATCTCAAAGAGAAAGGTGTGGTATAGCCTTGTATGCAGAAGGACAAGAAAATCAGTGGTACATCAACAATGGATGCTCAAAACACATGACAGGTGACAAAGAAAAACTTCACTCATATAATTCCTCAGAAAAGGAAAAGAATGTCTCATTTGGAAATGACACTCCTGTTATCATAAAAGGTAAAGGCTCTGTTTTGTTGAAAGAAAAGGTTAAAGTTGGGAGTAGTTGCTGCATCATCCTGGTGTTAAATCTAATTTTTTAGAGAAAGGTTATTATATGCGTGTTTCATGAAGTATAGTCGTGTACACATGTGGGTTTCTGTGGGTCACGAAGCATATATGTTTTTCAGACAAGAAAAATAGTGGGGAAAGCTTTGATATGGGTGCTTTGTCTGATGTTGATGATTACAATCTATTGATATGATATGGTCATTAATTTTTATCTAACTGACAAAGATGCCTTGATCATTGACTTATTAACAATGCACAGGTAGCACAGGTTCAGGGGAAGCATTAGCCTTCACTCACATTCTTCATTGTTGGCATTATGGTTGCTAAGTCAAGATATGGCTTCATATATTTATACCTTTTGTTACTTAAGTCCTGTAAAAATCTAGGGTGTGATATGTCTTCTCATACATTTGAATGAATCCTATTGGACAAATGATGTAATTCGTATCCACACTTTGCATGAGATGGATGATGTAATTATATTTGTGTCATGTATTAACAATTGGTATATCCCCACTTGGTTGGGTGGATGAGTCAAATTTGGTATATCTCCACTTGGTTGGGCGATGGATGTATGTATGAGCCATTGGTGATAGGAAGGTCATACTCACATAGTTGAGATATAGAGTCATGTTATTCTTTTGGAGAATATTTTTGCAGACTCTACTTATGCTTGGGGGGAGCATGGATGGTTTCAGTGCATCTCAGCATGTACAAAGGGGAGCTCAATTAGACAATTCAACATGTACTCAGGGGGAGAATGAACAACATAAGGGAGAGAATATCTTGGTCCACCCTTTTCCCTTGATGTCAAAGGGGAGAGTGTCTTGGTGTTGTTGTTGCCATCAGTCCAAACGGGCAGATTGTTAGCATTATAATACAGGTGTTGTCCTTGATGGAAACTCACTGAGATGAAGGTTCACAGTGTAGTAGGTCAACAACAAAGGATTACAGATCAGACTCCAAAGAATGAAGAAAGAGATGTATACGTTGGTTCACTTTGTCCAAGGTGTGTATACACGTGGTTTAACAGAAAAAAAGTAATGTATAATGTATACACGCACTTTCACAAGAGAAAAAGCGCGTACATGTTGGAAAACCAAGTTTTTGGTCCAAGGTATTTGATCCAAGGTATTTTGGTCCAAGGTAATTGGTCTGAGGCATTTGGTCCAAGGTATTGACCTTAGGTATTAGTTCCAAGGTATTGGTCCTAAGTGGTTTTGGTCCAAGGTATTGAGAAAGGCCTAAGAGTATATAAGGAGGAGAAGATCATTAGGCCAAGGGGAGCAAGCAATGAGATTCTAAGGAATACTTCTATCTGAAGTATATATTATGTTGTAGGGTTATGTTTGGAACTGGACCTGAAATTTTCATGCGCACATTGAGTTCAACATTGGATCATGAATCATGAGACTTGAAATGACTTATTCTTGGATAATTTGATATTGGTTGAGACTAGATTTGATGTTTTGCACCTATTCTACTTGCTATCTATCATGACCTCGGTTTGTTTGAAGTATGAAATTGTAGCAAATTTATAATTCAAAATTTGTAGATCTGTATGCAGGTTCGTCTCGGCCAAAGTGCATGCACTCATAGGTTCAACTCTTTCAAGTAGCATATACAAAAAGAAAAGCTTATGTTCATATTTGATTGATCTATCTAATCAAATTCTGTTGTTTTACTATTGTCTGTCAATGAATTCCTCATAGATATGAATGTAGAACTGCTGTATAAGGAAATTGAGTCTGATTGATTGATTGATTGAGAAGGAAGGGTGATCCTTGTTGCTATCTGTTTTGAACTCTATAATATGATAGTAGATCTTCAGAATGTCACTGATTGGTATAGTCTGTTGTTTAGAAGTTTATGATTCAATATCTTTAGAGATATATGTAGGTTGGGTTAAAGGAAGTAGCGTATACACGCAGGTTGGGTTCAACCAAGTAGCGTATACACTCTAATGCATGATTTTTGAGGTTACAACTAATTCTGGATGATGATGTAAGGTTCTGGATTCAACACAATGTTCTTGTGTCAGTGATATGATTGTTCAGATTAACTGAATATTGGTTGATGCAGTTTAAGTTTAAAAGGCTTTGATGGGTTGAGTGAAAATTTGATGAAACATGGCCTTCAGCTTGTGTTGTTTTGATCTAGGAGTATCCAGTTTGAAAATTCATGAAATGTGGTCCTTGGTGGAAGAGTGGAGATTTCTGTAGTCTGGCACCTATGTACTAGTAAACATATTGGCTAGTACAAGAGCTAGGGGGTTGTAGCTCCCTTCCAGTAGAAGATGGAAAATGAGAGAAGGTTGTAACCTTCTACAAGTAGAAGCTAATGTACTGGTATGAGTTTGCACCAGTACAAGATTGTAAACAAATTTTCTTATCATTAAAAGAAGACAGAGACGAAAACAATAGGTGGCTTTTACCCACATTGGGTTTCCACCTTAAATATTGGTGTTCATGTGTGTTGCCTATTTGTGATGCTTTATTTTTCTTTTACTGAAGTGTCTAATAAATCTCTGATATACTGGTTTAAGCTCAACACATGATAAACTATCTAAATCACAATTTCTCTGCATATATGTTGGTTTCTTTAAGCACAATCACGTGTACACACTAGTTCACTTCACTGAAGTAGCGTATATAAATCTACTTGGGAAATAAAATTATTGATATGATAATACTGATTCACCCCCGTCTCAGAATTATTTCCAACAATAGTTTGGTCTTGGGGCCTCTAAGCTTGGCCTTAATATCATTAGGAGCTTTTTTGCACCATGTATGGCACTTGGGCCTTAATGATGTTCAAGGAAGGATAGTAAGGCTCTTGGGTCATATTTGATTCATCCCATGATCAACATTCTTGAACAAGTATTTTAAATACCACATAAAGCATCTCTAGAGGATATTTGGCCTCTATGGGAGGTCTTTGTCACCATTTGTATGGTTTACATCATACAAATGGGTCTTAGGGAATATATTATCTCGAGGGGAGGAGAAAATAGGGTCGTAGACCCTAAACAAATCCTCTAGATTTAAAGGAACATGAGGTAACCCTCAAACAACCACATAGATGCTCACTAAGAGATATTCAAATTTCAACTTGGATAATATGGGAGCCATGGCATGTTATTCTGCATAAAGAGCCATAATAATTGTTAGTATGTATGGTCTTATAATAATAGTGTGTGCACATTCTAAGAAAGTGAATGTGCTATTAGATTTTGTGCACATTTTTGTAATGCATGTATCTATAGAATTATTTATAGAATAATATGGATTTAGAGTAATATATATATATATATATATATATATTAATTTAACCAAGTTTAAATCAACATACTTTGAAATCAAATTAAATAAAATCATTTGTCTCTATGAATCTAGTGAAATTAATCTTCCATTGGTATTTGTAACAACACCAAAAAACCTTGCAACAAATAATGTGTCGTCTCTCTAAGATGTGGAACAAATTCCTATTAAACCTTATAACCCTTTTATATCAGTTTCAAACTCGAATTATAAAACTATTATATATTGTAAAATTATACTCTATATTGTATAAAAATGTTATAGTTTTAGCATTATAGATGGATTCATAGACCCCTTTAAGGAGGTCATTAAATCCATCTACCTGAATTTTTACATTGTAGATAGATTTAGAGATCGCTTAAATGGGTCTCTAAATTTTAACACTTTAGATGGATTCAAAGACCCCTTTGTCTCTAAATTTTAATACTACAAAATAAAAATTTAGTGTAATGTAACATTTCAGCATCAAAATTGTAATTTTCCATTTCCGGAGTGACATAATTAAAAATGACTAGTGTGAAGAACTAATTCATATACTTGTTGTACTTGTTAGTTGGCCATATTTTTATTTTTGAACTATAGTAGTCGTTTACATTAATCATTTTTTATTTTGTCACTTATTATCTAGCCATATATTTTAGTCTTGGAATTAGTCATTTAGGTTAGCCACTTTTAGTTGGGTAACTTATTATCTAGCCGTATATTTTATACCTAAACTAAATTAGTCATTTAAGTTAGTCACTTTTAGTTGGGTCACTTAAAATTTCACAAATTTAGTAGTATTCACTTGAAATAATTGTGGTGGCTAAAATTTTTAGTCAAGTAGTCATTAATATCTCATTTTGTACGAGTGATAGTCCAACATCATACAATATATGGTGAAATCTGAACTAGAGGCATTATTTTTGGTGTTTTTTCTATTATATTATTGGGCAACAATTCTAGTTTCCCTTGTGGAAGGTTGAGATCAATAATTTTTTTAACTATGGTTTTAGTTATGATGTAATGTGATTTATGAGGCGATAAATATTTAACTTACCCCCGAAAAAACAAACCTAAAAGTAAGGCTAACTTTAAGTCGTAAGGTTTGTTTTTTTTGTATGTCCATGTTAAGTTTTGTATTTTTGTTTTGTAGGGAGAAAAAGAGCTTTCTCAAGCAAGCACACAATCCAAAGCTTCAGCGACCAGAAAAAACAAAGCCTCCCCCCCCCCCCCCCCCCCCCCTGCTCGCTCGCTCTCTCTCTCTCTCTCTCAAGATGTAGCTTAAATTCGTATTTGGCTACTCTCTCTCTCTCTCTCTCTCTCTCTCTCTCTCTCTCTCTCTCTAGATGTAGCTTAAATTCCATATGATTAAGTATTTGGCTAATTTCTTTTGATTCCACAAAAATAGAGATGTATTTCAATGTTTAATCCCCCCTTTGTTGGCACTCAACAAAATGGTATTATGTATTTGAAATAAATTTATGTTAATTACAAAATTATGCCAATTTTGGCTATCCAAATAAAACCATTTTCATAATGTAATCAATCCATATGAAACTTCTATTCTTCAAACAAAACAATGTGTGAATACAAAAAATCTAGTGTCATGTATCATTGTAACCAATCTAGGCTACCACAACACAACACACATAGCCATAGCAACATAATCACATTATTGGATCTGATTTAAATTAGATCAATGTCGATGATGGTGGCCCACAAACAAATCAATGATCTCACTATGATTTATCAAAAGAAATCTCATTAGATATTCAAGTATTAGCATCATCACCCTGAAAGTATTTATGATTAGATAAATGATAATAAGGAAAATTTAAATCGGACCAATGAAATGTATAACCACTTGTAAGCAAACCAATGGTCACATTTTCATTTAACAAAGGATGCCTTATTAGAACTTTGAACATTCTCATTTTAACCATGTGAATGATAGCGTAGTCCTTAACTAGATACCAAATGTAACCAAAATGTGACTTGAAGAAGTCAAACAATCAATTTTGAGTTGTGGGAGGAAAAGAAGCATGTTCTACAACTTTCAATGCTTAGAAAATAAATGCCAAAACTAATGGTGTTGAAGTAGAGTGTTCATATGTTTGTTTTTTAATTTGAAAAGGAAGTTTCACCTCCAACCTCACAATGATAGCAACTAAAAATAATGATAGAAGTAAAACAAGTAGTTATGAAAATTTATGCAAGTAAAATTAATGATGTAAGTGAAACAAGTAGTTATGAAAATTTTTGCAAATTTTTATATTGTTGGTGATTTTTGTGATACAATGAAAATTATGGTCAACATTATATTTGTATCCTTAGTGCATACATTTTTTTGTTTACAACATTCATTTGACTTCCCCTCTATACTATTTCTTCTCTCATATACTTTTGTCATCTTTTGCACACCCTCTGTTTGATGAATTTTTTTTCCTAAAAATAAAAACTAATTTGATACCAAATGACATACACAAATGTGGCATTCCCAACTTCCATCAACTTCTTTGTGTATTGGAAGTTAGATAGTCAAATATACTAAAGCACACTCACAACACAACACATAGAAACTAATACATACTCAAATCACTCCACATAAACAATAAGAGAATATCACACCTAACAATTATTTTTCCTAATTAAAAATTTAGTAAACTCTAATGTCATGTCACATATACACTAGTACATAGTCATGTCACTCCACATAAATATTAGCAAACACCCATGATATACCTCTCTAATACTACATCAGGTCATGTCACATCATGTTAGATTGCATAATGTTGATGCCACATTATGTATATTAGATAACATCACATTCTCTCATGTTATTACATATAGAGAGGTGATATGATTTATACATTGTAGCATGGATGAAATGTGCATCATTGTAATAGTCCCTCCCACCCCCTTAAACTTTCCAAGTTGTGGGAGGTTTCAATTAAATCATCGTCAATGGTCTCACGATGAAGATGGGTTACAAAAATCCTTCTTCACCAAATCTTTTGGAATTAACTTTGGACAATACCATCATGTTCAACTCATCAAGAGATTTATAGTGATATAAATTTTACTTCATTCTGACTCTTGGTTTGATAGTTATACCATTCTAAACTTGACCAATTAACTCTTGCAACATCAATAGGACACTACAATTTGGAATCCAAATCAGAGTGAATTTTCCATTCCATGTCACTTGTTCCACCTACATGGCATCCAAACAACCACAACAATGCATCCATGATGGTTTCCACCTTAGTCTCACTTGTTGGTCCCATAGAGCCCAACTTCTTCGTGCAATGTGACATAGTCCTTTTTACCTTATTCAAGGGGATATCCAAGTGTGCATGCAATTTTAATTTTGGAAAACCTCCCAAACCCCTATACCCCTAGATTACCTCAATACATTAGAGTATCCACATGGAAACTCCTCCTCCTTAACTCTCTGAATTTGTGTCCACTAATCCTCCAGCTAAATGATATTTTATATTTTCACATAATTTAACATGAACAAACATACATACTAACATTTACAATACGGGTGGCAAGAAGTGTTTTCGGAAGCCTAGCCCCCTTAAAGGAACACTATCCTTGGTATTCTATACATAGAATAAAAAATTTCAATAGTGAGCTTAATATACACACAACTCTTTTACATTCACTTACATAGTAAAAAAAATGGGTAAGATATTCTCATTCGATCAAACATTTCCCAAGTGGATTCATGTGGTCTAATTCTCTTCCATTGCAACTTGACTTGCTTGATTACTTGATTACAGAGTGAAATCTACCTCTAATCCAGAATACACTATGGCTCTGGAATAATTTAGGGAATGATTTTAGCTCATTGTTTCTAGGACATACCTAATGCATTTCTAATCCCAATAAGCATGCAAATGATTCTTTGAAAATTGGTTCACTTTCCACATTCTAGCATCCCCTTCTCTATTTCATCAGTCTCTCAAGCGATCTGTTCCTCTTTTTTGTAGTCACTTATCTTCCAAGTTCATTCATCGCCTTTTATTCTTCCTTAGGCCCTTGTCTGATCCATTCCTTGTCAAGGCTTCCTCATGCAAGAAGAAATTTATCATCCAAGGCATACCCTTTCCTTGCTTTAATAATACATCACATGTATCATGGCATACCTCATGATGATTAGTTCATATCACAAGGTTTCAGTGCCGCAACAATGGCCTAGTTCTTGAAGTCTCCAACTGTGAATGTTGTTGTAGTGTACTCTGATTGAAGTTGATGCAATTTTTTTTGTAATCAACATCATGTAGTTGTGTTGGATATTCTAGTAGATCTCCTACATCATAAGCATATGCTTTTTATAAGATTCATCATAAGAATTTTAAATAAGTAAACCATACTTCAAGAGAGAAATTATTTGAACTAACAATTGATACTTATCTCTATAGTTACTCTTTACTTGACTTTGCAATCATTGGATGGTGTATATGCTCCATAGTTCCACACATTCTCTAGCTCCATATTTAAATATAATTCACTAAGTGGTTTATAAGCCAAATAAATTAACACTCAATGGGAGTCATAATGCTCCACACAGTCTTTTCATACAACTGAATCCTCAAGTCTAGCTCACTTTAAATAGTTTCACCACCAAAGGAGGTACTCGATGGTGGATATAATACTCCATGCCATCTTTTCATATAGCTCCAAATCACCCCCACCCCCACCCCCCCGTGCCCACCTCACTCACCTCCCAGTAAGCATGGGAATATAATCTACCATCAAGGTAGGTATATGTTGATAAGAATATCATCACACCTCCAGGCCTAGAAAACCCCCATTCTGGATAGTCTATTGTCCCAAGGTTTTCACACATGGGGTAGTCGTTATAGTCTTACAACTGAATACTCTCATGGGATGCTATAATGACATGTGCATGGAATCGTATGGACAGGTAACCATTTGGTGTGCTCTATTACACTAATCTTGGAGTCTTATAGTCAAGTTACAAGTTATGACTTGCTCTAGATAACAAACTACCACAAGATGAAATACCATCATGAAAGTCTTCTTTTGGAGCTCCCAAAACCATTATTTCACTTATATCACAACATTTAATATTTTTCATGAGATATACTAAAAAATTCAAACCAAAAACTGTAATTGCTAAACTTTGTTTAACTCAGAAACCTAAGCTTATAGGCATGATAATCACAGTAATTTTCTTGGGTTATTTTATAAGTATTGTTGATATTTCTTCATGCCTTTGACCTCACACCACATTCCAACTCTCTTCCTATAGCCTGAACTTTCAATCAACTAACACTTGTGAGTGCATATATATACATATATGAAATCTCCTTATTATAGAAATTTACAATATCCTAAAGTGATCTCAGAATTATTATTCTCGTAATAATTTCATCACTTCAACTAAATTAAAAATGAAATGAAATGACAAGGGTATTGCACTATGTATGTGCATCACATTTATTCTGAGCATTTCACAATGCAATTAAACATTTACTCTAACAAAATGCATATCTCTAAATTTTATAGCATTTTAATTCTTCATTTCACTTAGTAGGAATTACAAAATTCATGGCAATATTTCATATCAAAATCTTATACCACTTCCATAAAAATAATGCATTATTTTGAAACAATAGAATTCAAATTCAGCTAAAGGAATTCTTACCGAATTCCTTTCCTTTACCTCTTTTTACCTTGGCTTGTTGTTGCTTTATTTTCTTGGCTATCACTACCCGCACTTTCAACTAAATCCTTTTGAAGGGTCCAACTGGTTGATAACATTCTCATTGTTACAATACTTAATAGATCCTAGAATGATCACAACCTCACACATTAGTCAGAATTTCATGCATTCAACTATTTCTAAATTTCAATGAAAGCTTCATAAAGGAATTTTCATTTATATCCAATTCAAGCATCTCTTTTTACATGCTATTCATTGGTTGTCAATTTCCAGTCTTTATCATTTTCATTCATTCTTACAACAAATGTTAGGAGCATAAGCATATCATATTAATAATGATAATTATCAGTAGCGGGTCATTCTTGCACACTTTCCCAATGGATACTCCATGTGGAATTGAATCCATTAAATAAATTCACTAAGTTATTGTTGATTGTGTTGTACCAACCAACATGTCAAGGGATCTCCTTGGTAAGAAGTCCCAACTAGACCTCAGACCATTTGGAGTAGGAGTCCCAACAGTGGGTAGTAAAGTAGTCCCTTGACCGTAGTAGAACGTAGAGGTAAGTATGATAACTTTGTAGGAAGCAAGTGTGTGACCTTGCAGCGAGTCAAGTGAGATGCATGGGGGTTCTAACACATAAAGGGTAAAAGGAAGTGTGTCCCTTAGGATCCTTTAATAGTATGCATCATGAAAGGAACACATGAGTGGAATGACATCACAAGCTGGAAGTGGAATAGTCTACAATCCAAAGTGACGAGTTAATCTAGCAACACGTCTTCAACAAGATTCATATAGTTGCATATAAAATAGTTCATACACAAATGTGCAAGTTAAATAAAATACATTTCTAAAGTAATTAGAATTGTCAAACTACAATAAAAACATATGTATGAAAACATGTTGCCTCAGTTATATTATTGACTGAAAGTTCCATCCACACTTACACCGTTGACAACCACTAGCCCCAATAGTGGAACATTACAGTCAACACTGCTTGATCCTCCAAAGAGATGTTCTTGCTCTACATTGTGGAGAATCCAAGGCTTGCCACAATACTCTCCAAGCCTTCTCTAAGAAATGCCTAGCCTTAATCTTGGCTCCCAAAATCCTGTTCAATGAGTTATGAGGTTCTATTTATAACAAAGGGTGAGGTGACCCTTGACATTCCCCTTTGCGACTCTTCGACTATCCTCATAACTCTTCAACTTCTTTACAAATAAGCCTTTACATTACATAGTGATTGTTCAGATTCCACTAATGACACTTGGAATTTCACTTACAACATATTTACAAATAATATACATTGTTCACATGTACCCATGTGAGACAAAATAGGCTAGAGACATCCTAACAAGACACAACACTATGACTTTGAAGTTTGGGGAAATACCTACTCAGAAACCTCCACTTAATGATTCTTGGTCATGTACTATTCCAAGCTTGGTACTATGCTATGATGTCCCCAAACTATTTGATGGTGTATTCCTAATAACAAACTCTTTCCTCCATAGCTTCTGGGTATATGGTCTTGGAACATGTGTCCATCTCATCTTGAATCATGTTTAACATGGTGTAGACCATGATAGGACCACTAGTGTGCTTCTGCATGTTTGGTGTTCTCAGCGCCAAGTCATCCTTGGTGGCCTCTTGCCTTAGCTACTCCATGTACATGTCGACCTCTAACCAGAATTGGTTCTTATGCTTTGCTTTGGTGAGGGGAGCTACATCTGTTCACTCTCTTCCTCAGTTGTTGGTTATTGCATCTCATCAACCTGTATTGTCATTGTTTTCTATGTCATTGCACCTTTCCTTTGTTCTTACTCCCACTTATGCTTCTCTTCCTGTTATTTCCTCCTCATTTCTTGTCCTTCCTTTGGTTGTTTCTGTTATGATTATTGTAGTCTTAGTTCTGCTACATGCAAGATCTTCTTTTCTTTCTTCCTCTGCTCTATTGTTTGTGTCCTTTGCTTCCTTTTATTTTTGTTGTCAAAGCTTCCTACTTGAAGATTGAATCCTCTTTTACTCTGCAACTTTGTTCTCCTTTATTATGTCAGTGATTTCCTCTTTCCTTGATCCTATCCTAAATTGTTGCCTTCTGCCACTACTGATAGTATTTCTTCCATGTTAGTGTTGATTCCTTTTTTGTAAACAATTGGGCATCTGCATATATTGGCAAGTAAACTGGAGCTTTCTCAAATTCTTCCCCAAAACTTCTTTCAGTGGTCGCTCTTGAAACAATTCTATTTGGTGCTATGGTATAATGATTGCTGGAGAGAAGTGGTTCATGAGTGTGGTACCTATGGGATATAATAGGCACTCATGGAAAACAAACATTAGCTCTTATAAATCTAAATTCACCTCATGATCAAGAAGCAACTAGGGCATCTAATGATAGGAATTGCACAATTTTGACTAAGAGGGGTGACTGAATGACTGTGGGAACTGTGCACTGCACATTCCCAATAGTCAATGTGGAAGCTTGATGTCTAGAACTGTGTAATGTATAGTTCATTCTAGGCCAAAGCCTAGGAGATACTGTGCATTATGTAGTCTCAGTGACGAAGATGGGAGAATAGCTCTTGGAATTTTGCAGTGCATATTTGGAGCCAACCTAGGACAGGATTTACGTAATTCCAAAAGCCAAGGTAGAGGCCTTGAGGTCCCAGATTGTGCAGTGCATACAATTAAGTGCGAGATTTGGGAAGTGGGAGCCTAAATCTGTTCATGGGGAGTGTACAAACAAATGGATTTGAAGCATGATGTAAAGATGAGTGTAGATCTGACTAATTGTAGATGTATGCATGTAAAACAGGTGCAACAATGGATAAAACTGAAGGAACATGAAGCATGTGAAGGGAGTCACCGCAACGATGACCGTTGGTGCAAAAATGGGAAAAATCATGCGACACTTAGGAAAGGAAATCTATAACTTGAAATTACACTTATATAAGCTAAAACAATTTAAAATTCTAGCAACCATTCAACAAAATGAGTGAAACAACATTCTCACAAGCTAAACAAACAAAAGTGACAGAAAAAGTAGCAAAAGGTGATAAAAGAAAAACTCACCCAAAAAAGAAATGACAATGCTCTAAAGGCTCCTTGATCTCCTAAGGAAGCTAGAGCTTGATGATCAAATGTATAAGTGGGATTTGGAGGCATTCATTACATAGATTTGAGAAAAATGGAGTACATAACATGTATGCTTGAGATCAAGGACAACAACAACACTTGGAAGAAACTTCTAAAGGTAGCAATGTGCGACCTTTGGGAAACTAATAATAGATCTGTACTTCCTAGTGATGCTTTTCCTCTTAGCTTCTTGATTTTTGGGAAAACTTCCATGCACTTCTTGGAAAGATTGTGTAGTTTTGGGAAGGATCGAGCAACTCTCTAATTCATGAACTAAGCAGTTTCTAAGCACAGTAGGTTCTGTGAAATTTTTGGGTTGAGTGGTTCTGGCTTCCTCTCACGCTCTACATAGTTTCCTAGGTGAAGGTAGGCTACCAAATAGCTCTACACAATTATGGAGTTGAGTGGCTTTGGCTTCCTTTCATGGTCTACGCAGTTTCCCAACTGGAGATAGATTGCAAGCTAGGTCTGTGCAATTCTGCAGTCGAAGCTCACTATCGGCTTGAACTGCGCATTTCCTAAGAGCAAGGATGGTTTCCCTTTAGGATTACACAGATCATCAGGGCAGTACTAGAACCAGATTGCAACCAAGTGAAGAGGTCAGCTTGTGGTTAAACAATAAAGCAAGTAAGGAAACACAAGCTATAAATCGAAAGATAAAACTCAAATGAAAGCACGAGTACCTAGGCAGTGCGAGATGAGTTGCTGTGCTTGAGGAGGGAGGCTCCAAAATGAAGCATAGGAAAAATTTTGGAGGGTGGTTGTAGCCGCTACAACAGTTACCCAAAACATGGTAAGTACAAATTCTATTTTCTTACCATTCACACAATGATCATAGCTTTAAATATTAATCACTTACCTTATTACTATGATGGTTCTGAGGTATTGACCTTTTAGACAAAGTATTTCAGTTTCTCATCTTCCACATATTCATAGAATATAGGACACACACCTATATATATCAACCATGCACAATTTCATTTAAGGAAACTTCGTTCATCTGCTATTTTCATAGTTTTCATGTCAATATTTGTTTTGTTAATGTGGACCCAACTGGTCCACCTAGTTGTTTTGCCATCTTCTTTTTCCTTCTATTGTCGTTCATCTTATGTATAGGGTTTAATCATGATCCTACACTTGTGGTTGGGATTTATTTAGCTCTTTTCCATGAGCCCCATTCTCTTTCCATTCCTAGACCCAACAAATCAACCACAACATAACCGAAAAAAGGATAGAATAAAGAATGAAAAATAGAGAAATACCACAATAGAAACACATAAAAAAAATATAAAGAAACATGGCCATGCTCAAAGCCAATGAACAAAAAACAATAAGAAATTTTTAGCCAACAGTAATAACAAAGACATGTAAAACATCCCATTTACGCATCATTCATTAGTCCACAACAAACTTAATCACTTGAATTCTGGTGTTTAGTGTGTCCACCAACATATGAAAAACATTTAATGAAATTACTTTCGAAGGTTTATAATGACCTCAAATTCCAATGTCCCTCTAATTAGTTTAAGGAGGAACTTCCTAGAATTTTAGAGAGTTTAAGGGAATGCTCTCTTATCTCTTTATGCATTACAGGTTGTTAGGCCTGGTGTATGGAATTTGCATGAACATTTCTTCTCGTTTTGTTGTTTGTTAGGGTAGTATTTCTTTTTATGTTCCTCTCTATAGTTCCAAAATTAAACTAACTTTATTTTCTCTCCACCCTTATGAGGTTATTTTCTGGTCTTATTAGAATGACATTCATCTATACCTTTAGAGGTTGATGCATGTTGCAACAATTCTTGCATGTATGGAAAATGTTGTAGCAACATTGTGTTTATCCTTGCCTATTTTTTTCTTTCTAATGAGACTTTCATTCTCTACTTTGCAACTCTCCAACTCAACTTCAAGCTCTTGAAGGTTTCTATCTTATTAGGGGAACCTTCCCCTTATTTATCATGATGGTCTTGGTCCATGGAAAATCCATGCTATGTATACAATATCGTTATCTTTCCTTTTATTTATTTTGACAATTGTGTCTTCTTATGTGTTGTTGCACACACATAGTTGTTAGTTATATCAAGCATATACATATTGACATATTACATTTTCATTCCAATATTATTTATCATGGCCTAAAGCATGTTTTTAACTACTATTTCACATATCTAAAACCCCATTTCAGCCACATATCCCATAATTAAAAGGGACATATCAACATGCTTATAACCATATCATCACTAGTAGCCATGAAATCTGTAGGTTCAAAAGTTAGTATACATACATACATACATACATATAGAAAAATACTTATCATTATATTATTCTTAGTCCTTTATGAGTGAGCCTCTTTAGGTCTAGTGTAGAAACTTCACATTTCATTTAACCTGCTCTTGAGCCCATACAGTTCAAGCATGGAACCTGGGTATTATGATACCACTCTGTAATAATTCCTCCCACCCCCTTAAACTTTTTTGGTTGTGCGAGGAGTTACTATGAACTAACTTGTCCTTCATGGTCTCACTATGAAGAAGGGATTACAAAAATCCTTCTTCACCAAAGCTTGTGGAATTACCTTTGGACAATAAAATCACATTGAGGTCATCAAGATCTTTCTAGCGATATAAATTTTACTTCAATTTGACTCATGGATTAAAAGTTGTTCCCTTCTAAACTTGACCAATTAAATCTTGCCACATCAGTAGGACACTTCCACGTGGCTCCCACATGAGACCCACTTTTCCTTTCCATGTCACTTATACCACTTACATGGTGTTGAAATAGCTACAATAGTGCATCTGTGGTGCTTGCCATCTCAACCTCTCTTTTGGGTCCCATAGAACCTGACATCTTTATGTAATGTGATGAAGTCTTTTGTTTCTATTTCTAGGGATATCCAAGTGTGCATGTGATTTTCACTCTGGAAAACCTCTTGGACACCCATACCACCACATTAATACACTCCACTAGAGTATCTGGACTTACCCACCATCTAGAATTTTCCAAGGCTTACATTATGCCTTTATGCCAAATTCCTCGCATACTTTCATGAGTTAATTGTTTGGACTCATGCTCATTATCTCACCACACTTGTCCCACCCCAAATACCTTTCATGGATTGCAAAATTTATCTTGAATCATATTTGGCTCCACAAAACCTTTCGAATTTTGGAAAACTCATGGATCGCCCACATCCCAAATTTACCCAACAATACAATATCCAAGATTTGCCTAAGTAGGGCCCTTACTAGATTTCACCTTTTACTTTCTATCCTAGATATCCAAATCATGTTGAATTTGGCATACTCTCAAAAATTCACAAGAGAGAACATCTTGGATTTCCAAACTCTTGGATACCTATGCTAGGCATTTAACACATCTAACCTAGATACAAAATATGCTAATGAATCATCCAATCCTGGATATAATTCTAATTTCTTGAAATACTCAGACATAGAAACTCTAAGGATTTCAAGGACTTTTCCCAAGTTTTCCTTGGATATTAGTGTTGCTCAAAACACTAGCTTATACGAGAAGAAAACCTCATTCCAACACTAACAATCTAGACACTATACAAAACTACAATACAATTAATGAAGTCATCAACATACCTATTGTCAAGCGCTAAAATAAGCCAATCCATGACTAACACTGCTTTGTAAATTGAAATATGAAAATATCATAACCTACCATATTAGGATGGATCCCACATAATACTATCAAATCCACTGATAAATCATATATTGGATCATCATTAATCCATTACCATGTACGTAGACAACAATATTTAAAGTCAGAGATCCATGAGATTGATAACATGCCAAACAATCGAATTTCACACCTCATAACAATTTAACTAAGCACATCAAGTTGTCATAGCTGACTGTAAATATAAATTTACATTTCATAATATACAACATGAACACCAATTTCCTCCATTACCTGCACATAAGAGGTTAGTTGAAGGATATTAAGCAATCATGCACAATTGTGAAAACAACTCATTATCATACAAAGATCTCACTAACATTTTGAGCTAGAGTTATTCCATATACATAGCACCTAAATTGAACTACTATTGAGATCACCCACAAACATGGTTATCGTAGTGAGTTTCCCAACTTATAAGGCTATAAAGAAAACTGAAACTCACGATATCACTATTAGTTCTGAGTGATTCCAGATCACCAATCAGGGACATGTTATGAAACCTGCAAATGAATAAGAAGGATGTGTCCACATAACTCAATAGCTCATAATCACCATAGATATATAAGTTATCTAGTCAACCTTGATTAGATTGTGAATCAAGCATTCTTACATGAATGACACATGATTGATCATTAGTCATAAGCATAATAAGATAGATCCTAATCTACAATCTATCATACATAACCAAGAATACTTATCTGAATGAATTGAAATAGTTGGCAACTGAAGGAGGGACTTCAACTATCCACTTAACCATAGGCTAGCTACACTACAATGTTTCTGATAGCGAACCACACTTGAGCTAGCTTAAGAGTTTGAGGAGTTAAGCACTCAAGAGTACTCATGCCAATAATTAGTTAGACATGTAATAAAGAGGAGGAATCCACTATTTAAGTGCTTTATTAACTTCTCCCAAGAAGTCACACCATAATGACTCACTCTATCTCCCAGAAATCAATCTTAGGGATTCAACC
The DNA here is from genome assembly GCA_000404065.3 of Pinus taeda. Classification (NCBI taxonomy): domain Eukaryota; kingdom Viridiplantae; phylum Streptophyta; class Pinopsida; order Pinales; family Pinaceae; genus Pinus; species Pinus taeda. The sequence goes on from APFE030580253.1 coordinate 130,836, forward strand.
ATGGTTCAGGGAAGGTTCTCTTAGTCCAAGGGCCTAATCTCACTCTAAGGGTGTTTTCTCATCCCCAAGGAAAACACCAAGTGAATCAATATCTCCCCTGTGCCCTCTTGACCAAATCTAACACCAATGCATGCACTGGGTCACTCTAGAATGCAGGGAATGAGTTTCCAATCACACCGCTAGGGTTTTTTGTAATGCATTTGCTCCTTATCACTCCCACTCATACATGTGCTTCTCTTTTCATCACTTTATTTCTCCTGCGACGTCCACAGTTTTCTTTCACTCAGGTCATGGGGGAAAACTAAAAACCATCATGGGCACTCTCCTTGCCCATCCACTGATTTTCCTTATTGTTAAGCGTGGACCTTTTTTTTTTATGTCGTAATCACCCATTGCTAATGCCACTCCTCCCCTGTTTTCTTAATGTCCCTTCTCTTACATGTTTACTTCCTCAACATGTCCCATAAGAATAGGGATAGTACGAGCTCATATTTCACTCAAGCATCCCATACCCAACTTCAATGCTAGCACTAACAGACCATTTAATTCATCAGAGAGATAGGTGGTAAAATAAATACATTGGCTTGGGTTTACACTCAACATAAGCAACTCATCCTCCTTAGTCTCTAAATCCATGTCTAGTCCTCTAGCTCAACCATATCCTATATTTTATATAATTTTGTGTGAATTAAATATACATAATGACATTTACAAGAGGGGTAGCAACAAGAGTTGTCATAATCATATTGTAATTATAAGAAATAAAATGAAATAAAAATTGAGATAATAATGTAAAAGAGAGAGAAAAAACCAACCATGATTTTTTAAAAAATATATAAAAATGTAAAGTATAAACATAAAAAAAACATATTGATTAAAAGAGTTTTTGGATACCAAATGTCCCTCTTTGGTAAGTAATTTGATGGAATTCCCCGATAAAAAATCATGATTTTGATAATGGAATACAAAATCATAAATTTTGACACCCTAAATGGATTTTTAAATCCCTATTTACATTGGAACAACTCCATTGTAGATCTCTATCCATATTACAACAACTTGATGCTATAGCCTACAATCTCAAAAAGATCTTGGATCCATAAAAAAAATTGACTTGCGAAAAGGCTAACTTATTTTAAAATAAAATTACTATTCTATATTTACCACAACCACAACCACAACCACTTAAAAATTTGCACCTAGACTTCATAGATCCAAGATCTAGACTTGGAAGTTAATGGAGTCTAACTTTGATAGTACGGAATCATTGTGAACCTACCTATGTTAAATCTAGTAAGTTAACATTTTCCTATATTAAATCTAGTAAATTAACATTTTTAACATTTTTAAACTTTGGAATAGAATAACTATATTAAACTTGCACAATAGATTAGATTATTTCACACTATGCAAACATGGCATATTATTGTTTATAAAAAGTTGGTTTATATAACTAAAACGTGATTTAAAAAAATGCAAAATAACACAAATAAAATATCATAACTAGAGTGAAAGAAGTAAAATTATTTTTTATTTTTTTCAATAAATTTTTTAAAGTGATTTTAAACTCCATAATATAAAATTATTTATTTGTTACCTCTGAACACATTTTCTAATCAATCTAATAATTAATATCTATATATATATGTTTATTAAAAAAACTAATTTATATTTATTTCTTAAATCTCTTTTAATTTTTATGTTAAAACATCTAACTTTCCTTTCCTTTTAAGCAACCAAACAAAGCTTTCATTTTCATTAACAAAACTTCCTGAATTATCTCGACCGACTATTTAACATGGAGACTCTTCGGACTATTGCGTTCTGTGCCCTCTCCTGTACTTGAGTTTAGTTTTCTCAGGCGTGCCATCCTCGTGTACGCACTGTGGCGCTGATCGGCATTCTTACCGGTACCTCACGACCTTGGCCCTATTCCTTCTTCGGTGTCCTTTCTGTAAAAGGAAGGCGGTGTACTTTCTGTAAAAGGGTAGCGGAAAGCAAGATGGAAAGGGATGTTCAGATTTAGTGCGCTCCGATATTTTTTCTACATAGTTCATAGCTAATATCAATTCACCGTCACATCTTGATTTTACCTTTTCTTGAAATATCAATCCTAAATATCAAGAATGATCAGTTATACCAATTTACCAGTGAACCACACACTCGACCGACTGATATTCTTAAACGCCAAGAAAGTTAACTTTTCCCTACACTTTTTAATCCATTGGACCCATGGGAGATATCCAGCTTTTCTGTGTCGAACTGACAGTTCCCACGTCTGTCTCGGATCCCTAGGCGTGTTCAAGACCCATTGGTGACTCTTGCAATACAATTTTTTTTTTTAAGTTGGTTCATTAGTTGCCCACGTAACCTCTGGATTCATTTAACTTTTCTCTGCATATAGGTCTCTGAATAACTGTGCTTAATGGACTCCACGCTATGCGAATCTGTCCTATCTGACGCGTGGGGATCCGATGCCTTCCTATACATACTGATATTGAAAGCCCAAGGGCTTCTCGCATACTTTTGCTCAAAGGCTTCGTGGGTTCCTGCATTCCACGGATTTGAGAAGAAAAATATAGGTGGGATTTCAGTCCCCCAGTTCGAGTTATTTTAGGTTTCAAAACTTTCAGCGAAAAGGAGGCCTCTCTGGTTATGACGATAATTAGGTTTCTTCTTCTTCTTCTGTCACTCAGCTTTGGTGATGGGAGTCACGTTCATTGCAGGCCTGCACAACTGAAAATTAATGTTGTCTGCGTCGCGTTTATTGCTGAAACAAGCGTGGAAGTTTTAACAGGAGGGAAAAAAAGAGGCTGCTGCTTTTCGACACGCTGTACTGTTGTAGACTGTTTGCTTTTGCAAGATGAGTTCGCGTAGTGATGGTTAGTCATTTCTGTCGAAACCTCATCATACATATTGTTATCATCATAAACATATCTACAGTTCTGAATTGATTTTCGAGCATGCACCATTGCTTTTTAATCGAGTCGATGTTTCTAGCTAGCAAGCATGGTTTATCATCATTTTTATGTGAGTGGAATGTTTTTAACTAGTAAATAAGGTTCATCATTATTTTTATTATACTTAAGAACTACACACTGATTAACTGGAAACATCTATTCAAATAACAAGTTCTGATACATCCGAAAGAATCAATTCAAAACTATTCACATCACAAACGCTCAAATTTATACGTATTTAGTTGAGTTCCCTATGTGATTTATAATGAAACACTTAATGTTATTGAAACACTTTAAAAACACTTAATGTTATTGAAACACTTTACTTAATGTAATTTATATTGAAATATATTGAAAAATTTTACTTAATTTATTATAGATCACAATAGTATGAATACAGAAAGTTATTAATTCTTCATTATTTTGTAATCTGTGTTTGTAGTTTTCATATCACTTCGGTTCGCAGAAAGAAGGCTATGCGAACAGTGCGAGAACTGCGGGGAATTGAACGAAGCTGGTCCGATATTTCTAACTTTGAATCTTTGTATTATCTAATGAGTTTTTTTGCCAGACAATGGCCACAAATATTTTGTTCATTTCAATTTGGTTTTTGCTTTTTGTTTTCAAACCTAACGATAACAATGAATGTGATCAGATGACTTCCTGGTTTATATAATTCATGGTTAACGAGATTGTAATGTCTTCGTTCCATTAGAAGTAAATTTGGAGGAAGATTGATGTTGAGATTTCTCTTACAATCAAGTTCGGCCCTTGCATTGAGCTACAATCCTTAGATGTGGATCCTGCAACCTTTGAAACATAAAGCAACACGTTAAAATCACACTTCCAAAGACTGAGGAAATGATGAAAGTTAAAAGCTTTTATATTTTATTTTTTTAACTTTTCTGTATCTTAAGTTGATTATAGATTTGGGCTACTTAGAAGATTTTGCAGGGACCTTATCATGATGCATCTGCAATTAAGACATAAATTTACCATGAACTTAAAAACAACTCTAACTTAAATTTACACTCAAATTAAGAATAATTTTAATTTAAAATATCTTTAACATATACATGATTAAAGATATTTGATTACTCAAATTGATGTAATCATTAATATGACATACTTTGATTATATCAATGGAGATATCAATAGTGTGATCTCCTGCAAATTAGCTAACCCTAATTGACAAACGGAATGAGAGAAGAATCGGCATGTCCACTGCCTGTAGGCACAAGCAACAATAAAGGTCGTGGTGACCTGGTATGGTACGGCGTCCTTTGGCCTCTTCATTAAGTCTTTTAAGGTGAAGTGCAATAATATTAAGGTGACGTGCAATAATATTATTGGATTGAGCTCCGATGCATATGTAGTTATTTGTCAAATCAACATGTGAACATTATTGTTTTAGAAAACGAGAAATAACAAAGTTTTACATGGTTAAAATTTGTTAAATAATGAATTTATAGGTTTTAGATAGAAGAATAATGACCTGTTATAGACCTGTTATAGAGTTTTGTGAATCCAACGTTGGGACTGTCAAGTGAGTCTATCATCAAGAGATGTTACAATAGATATTCTTCAACTTTAATGATATATCCATGAGCTATAAATAGAATATATATTCAAGGTTAATAATGTAGCCATGAACTATGAATAAGGTATATATGAAACCATATAAATTATTCTCTAAATAGTGTCGCATAAATAATGATATTTTAAAAAATGATGTAGTTTTGATATAAAAAAATGGTTTTCAAAGACTTATGTTAATTATTTATATGGAAAAGAAATCAATTTCACATGCGTTACCAACATCCTGGAGTTGTGGAAGTGGGGTGAGGCAACCTGGCCGCCTCTTGACATGCTGAAAGGCACCTACTTACCCCCTTGTGTGAACTCGTAGTTGGGGAACCGAGGAGATAAAATATGGTGCAATGAAGTTTCAGTGGAATTAGTAGGGGTTCATTTATTCCTCGAATGGGTGGAGGACATTCTTCCTCATGGGAATTGAGACCCTATCTTTGTGCAGTACTCTAGTTCAAAAGGAACAAGCCTTGAAATCGAGTTGAAGGGCAATAGAATCTCCTCCGTAGTGGTAAAAGCAATGATGTTCGGAGTGTATGCGGGGTAAAGGTGTGATTTTTTACTTAAGGGTTTTCTTATTATTCATAATGTAATGGCATCGATAATTTAATTACATGGGGTATTAAGATTATTTAATTCTAAGTCTCTATGGATAGTGAACCACACAAAACAAGACCCATCTTTGTCTTGACTTGCTCGGATATCCTTGGTAAGCTTAAGTTCTCATTATGGTTTGCATCTCATAAATTCCCATGTCATCTTTTGCACAGGGTATCGTGCCCTTCTATGCAGGGTTATGTTGTCTAGTTTTAGTTAATGAGATCCTACCACATTATTTAGATGGTTACTATATTTTTGTGGGAGTCTTTTGGCACAATTTCATTATAATTTTTTATTTTGATTGGTTAGGAAGGAGCATTATTTTTTGGGTTATTTCATTTTTAGTAAGTTGTCCTAGACTTTCTTGATAGATTGGTTTTTAGACCTGCTTTGTAATGTATTTATATTTGGTAGGGTTGTTTGGTTTTTGGGAGTCTCTCTTTAGGTCCTCATGCCCTCATGCCTTCTTCGCGAGATTATTTTTATACCCCATTTCCTTACTAGTCTTGTCAATAACCACCTTGTTGGACATGCCACCACAAAGGATGAAGTCCCAACCAGGAAACAACATGTTATTTTTATACCCCATTTCCTTACTAGTCTTGTCAATAGCTACCTTGTGGGACATGCCATGACAAAGGATGAGGTCCCAACTAGGAAACAATAGTAGGGACCTGATCCTTAGAGTAGCGAAGTTTTGGGTGGCTTATGGGCCCATGAATAAGCTCAATAGGTCACTTGGGGCTTTCAAGCTTGCACCTCAAAACCAATTTAGGAAGACATTCACAGAATGGAGAGTGGAGATTGAGATTATTGTAGAGGATTTGGATGAATTGCTAGTTAGATGCATTTGGATGAATTGCTCTCTTGGTTTTATGTCAGTCATTTCTTTTAATTATAGATGGCGCAGTAGCTTGTTATCTAAGTGCAGGGAAAAATATTTTTGAATGTTTAGTGTTTGAGACAGTTATAATACATTTTGAACTCTTCCTATAGCACCATTTTGAACTCTTCCTATAGCACTAGGTGGTCATACTGGGTTCTTGTAATGGAGGTATGCTCCAAGGAGCATCACCATGTCTTCTAAATATTTTTGTGAATAAAAGGATGTTATTAATTAATAAGAAAAAGGAAAAAAAAAAAAAAAAAAAAAAACTATTTTTATCTATGTATATAGAGATTACTTTTTAGGAAAGAGGGATGTTCACAAATGAAAATTGTTTTTATTTTTAAAAAGGAAGAGATTGGTTCAAATAGAGAAATTTTATATACTTTTAAGAAAAATGATCATTTAAATAAAATTTATATATTATAATAAAATAATTTTAATCCAAATTTATTGTAGTGTGGAGACACACTTTAAATTTATTATTGTGCTCAGAGACTCTCTACAATGGTATAGTGGAGAAGAAGTAGTGGTTGTAAATTAATGTAAGTATTTAAATGTGGACTCAATTTGAGAGAGATGTCAATTTGTTATATTGTAATTTTTCTTTTTCTCTTTATTTTTTTATTTTTGCATTGAGAAGCAATATCCAACCAAGTATGGAATATAAGTTGTAATGTTATGTAAAGACAAAAATAAAAAATAAAAATAAACCTACATTAAAATAAAATAATTTTGAACTAAAATAATAAAAATAAAAAGTATACGTTAATCTTATTATTTTTATCAATTTTACTGGATCAAGTTACCGGTGGTTTTTGAGCTCTAAGTTTATAAGAACCCATAGTATTCAAGTGGTTTTTGCATTGAGAGACACTATCAAACCAAGTATGGAATATATGTTGTAATGTTATGTAAACATAGTATCGAGCGCATCTTGAGAGATTTGACCACTCTCGATGCTTGATAGATCTAGATTTAAAATGGACCTAGTTATTAACCAATCTAGAGTTAAAATAGATCTAGTTATTAATGAGTATAGATCCATCTTAACTCTTGATCTTAATTTAAATCACTCTCAAGGTGCAAACCTCTTTTTTTGTGAAATATTTGAAAAGAGGTTTGCACCTTGAGAGATTTGATCCCTCTAGAAGCTTGGTAGATCTGGAGTTAAGCTGGGTAAATGTGGAGTTAACATGGATTTAGGTTATTTTATAATATTTATACATTTGTTACCTTCATAAAAGACTTATAATTTTATTTTATCTCTCTTATGATTAAAAAATGAAAGAAAAATCTCTTCCATTTTTCTTTTCAATTTATCATTTTTTTAAGTTATAAATTACCATATGTCAACATTATATTTTATTCTATTCATATATTTTATTTTAATAAAATATATCATAAAATTAACTAATATTTATTTTCTATAAATTAGTATTTGAAAAAATGATTAATTTAATACAAAACTTAATATAATGGAAGTAACATAGTAAAAAAGAAAATGATTGGTAAATAATTATATTTAATTTATGGTATATATGTTATGATTTTTTTTGAAAACACGAATAAGGTAACAAAAAAGTATTTATAAAATATTATTTACATTAATAATAAAAAAATATTTTTTCTCGTTCTTGAAGTGAGATAATCAGAAAAACATATAAAGATATAAAAATGTTTAACGTTAAATTTTATTTACATATTGGTAACATTCTTCATATATCAATAACACAATAAATTTAATAGTTATAGGTTTGAATGCAAAAATTTCAAAACCTCGTTATGAGCTTTGATGCATAGTAAAAAAAAATTGATTATTTATAATGAATTGCTAAAGTCATTATATTTTATTTTATGGTAAAGTAAATCAGCACACAAATCAAACCCAAAAAGCCATTCCACAAGGACACTTGAAATCTAAATATGTCTAAATACTTGAGGGGAAAAGTTTAAAAAGAGAGTAAAACACATGATATAAGAGTAAAATAATGTGATAAAGAATTTATATTTTAAATTTTAATAGATTTCTTAGTATCTATAAAACTTTTTGAAAACATTAATAACCTAAGCAAAATAATATTATAAAACCTTACATTAATAATTTAAAAATAATTCTCTTACTTTTCAATTTTATATTTAAATTTATAAAAAAAAAACTCATAGGTTACAGTTCAACCAATAAAACTAATTCAATTATAAAAGCATATAAAAATATAAAAATTTTAAGTTTAATTTTTCTTAAGATATTGGTATCATTCTTCCTATATTGGTAATGCTGTAAAATGAATATTTATCACTTTGAATGCAAAAATGGTAATCATTGATTCAAAAATTGAGTATAAATATAAATGAGGGGTAAAAAAAAATTAAATAACCATTACCTATGATGCATTGCTCAAATTAATCTATTGTTAAATTGAAACTATCCATACACAAACTAAACCCAAAAAACCATTCTACAAATCTGCCCAAAATTGAACCCTAAATCTTATTCCAAATATACCCAAAAACCTAAGAGAAGTTTAAGAGAGTAAAAACATGGTGAATAAAAAAATTATTGATTGCTAATGAACTTATTTTTGTGAAATCATTTCCTCTGACAACTTGCAATCTCTATGCTATGTATCCTTTGAAGCTTGAGCACACTATTACTTTTGCCTCTATCTCAGGCTTTAAACCTAATTTAAACCTAATTTATAGTGCTTCATCCCTAATTTATAAGTGTAAATTATATATTATAATAAATGTTTTATATATTAAATGAGATTAATACTAAGATAATTGTATAATTTATAGGTGTAAATTATTGAAATATTAAGAAATTTAAATTATTAAATAATATATTTTAATAAAATTATATTATTTGAGAGATAAGGCTTCTATGGGTAGAACAATTATTTTGATTTGGTATTTTCGGATCCATCAAATTGAATTTTTTTAGTTGACATTTCAAAGTAAGCAAGTGTGGCTTATCATTAGTGTCTTGATGATAAACCACACATACTAGCTTGAAAGGTCAACTTAAAATTTCAATATGATATGTAGAAATACCAAATCAAAATATATTATTATGCTTATCATTGTTTGAAATCAAACTTATAGTACTTTAACCCTAAGTTGTAGTTATAAATTTATATATTATAATAAACATATGTTTTAATCATTATTAATCTTAAAATAATTGTAATTATACAATATTTATAGTTAATAATTAATTAAATTATTATAATTTAATCAAAGTGCCATAAAAATAGGAATATTTTCTCCAAAAATCCCATAATATACATATCATTTTTAAAACAAATTAAAAGAAATGTTCTATTTATAATCCATATATAATTAATAATACATTAAAACTATATATATATTATATATTATATATAATATATTATTATTAATATATATATATAATATAAAAATTCAATATTTAATAAAAATATATTTTAAAAGTTATTATATTTTATTTATATTATATTATTAAAATAAATTAAAAAAATGGTTATATATATATATTTTTATATATAATATATTATTATAGGTGAGTTTAAAGTTGAGAGAGAAATCAATAAGTAATTGTTTTTTTTTTCTAGGAGGAAAATTTACTCTGGTCTCACTGTTAGAGTGAAGTTTACTATATCAAGTAAGTCCATTATCTTTAGGAATTCACAAGGCTTGAAGCCCATACACCAATATTTATAGAAACAAAATCATTACAACAATATTTAGCAATGTATTATAAGTTATCATATTACTAGAAAAATTTTAAATTTGAATAAGGAAAATAACAACTATTCTACACAACCATTTAAA
>APFE030580253.1:140845-161202 GCA_000404065.3 Pinus taeda
CGATTCCATGAAAAGTATAAAATGCTACTTATTGATTACCTCTTTAATTTGGATGATATATTCTGGTAATTGTACTTGAAGAGATTAAAAAAAATTCATATTTCATTAATGTAGGTTTCCAACCCACATCCAAGGTATTTGCTATTATAGAATCGAAACATTCGTTGTGACATTCGTTGTGACCATACCTCAAGAGGAATAAATAACTATTAACAAAAATATAAAAATTAATCATTTAATATAAACACAATTATTTTATTATTTTAACATATTTTTTTTAAGTTTGGTAGGATTTTCTATTTTTAAGTTTAGTCCATTATTTACCTTTTTACAGGGAGAAGGTAACAAAAGATTCGAACCAAAAATCTACCGTTGGTGAGACTTCAATTTGGCGAGACTTCAATCTATGACCATCACCACTTCAATCTACTGCCGTTGGTGAGACTTCAATTTAGTGAGACTTCAATCTATGACCATCACCACGATAAGACTTCAATTTACTACCATCGCCATTTAAACTACCTTCAATCTATGACCATCACCACTTCAATCTACTGCCGTTGGTGAGACTTCAATTTGGTGAGACTTCAATATGACCATCACCACGATAAGACTTCAATTTACTACCATCGCCATTTAAACTACCCCAAGTAGAAAAAAATTAATATTATAATACTTTAATATTTATACTAAATTATAAAACCTTCTTATTATAATATAATTAAAAATTATAAATTCAGAAAAATAAATAATATAAAAACTCATAAATAACATATATTTTTAAAATTTATGATAATTATCTCGTACAGAACTTTTTATCACGATTCACAAAATTTTAATAAGTCATTCTTTGAAGTAGAAATACCACCTCCTGAAAAGAAGTGAATTAAACACCACATTATGCATCCTCGTTTAACTTTATAGATAGCATCCTGTTATCTTTTACGTCAGTAAAAATTGGAAATTGGGGGGGGGGGGGAACTGTGTAGTTTTCGTTATTTTTTTTGGGTTTAAATTGGAAATGGGAAACATTTATAGTTTTTTTTTTGTTATTTTTTTATGGTTAAATTGCGTAAATTGGAACTTTTTAGAAAAGTTTTATAAATTGATATATTTATTATTTCTTCGAAATTACCAAATTTTTTATTATGGACCAAGGGATTGAGTTTTGGATTCTCCTAGTTTCACAATTTTACACTACTTTGATCACCATTGATTGCATTTTAAATATATCTAATAAGTTACTATAATTGATTTAATCAATTTATTTTAATTATCTAATTTTTATAATATTTTTAAATTAATACATGTATATTTACTCAGAATCTGAAATACATAGGGTTATAAAGATATCTAGTTTGAACTTGAAGAATGCATGGATCCTTAGCAAACCCTATCATTGAACTTTGTGAAAGGAGTCTCGGAACCACTAAAAATTACACTTTAGATCCCAACAATTCACCATAAAATTGGCATGGAAAAAGCTCTAGAGGGCTGCACAAATACAATTGGAAAATATACAAAATAAAGCCAACAGAGTTCCAGGCCTTAAGCCTTAATTCCATGAGGGACCACCCTTCAACTATGACAAAAATAGAAGAACAAAGATAGATTCACAACCCAACTCCAAAAATCCACACCAAAACTTCATCCAAAACTTAAAGGTCGTGAATGGTTGAAGGCCAAACCATATGTGAACGAAATACACCATATGCTTGCCCTATTAGAACAATCCCAATCTCACAAACCACCATGCATTTGAGAGGTGAAAAGACACTCCACATTTTCTTTTTAATTTTGAGATGTTTTCTTCATAACATGGGTAAAAATATGTACATTAATTATCAATTATTACTAACTTGATTTTATTTAAAGGCTTTTATTTTGTAAGATTGTAAAATTGCAAATTCATTGTATTTACGATGAGACACCAATTTTTTTTTCCATGTTAAGGGTTAGTGTCCAACCATGTTGAGGGTTGGTGTGAGCATGTTAAGGGTTAGTATCCAGCCATATTAGGGGTTAGTGTGATTCCAAAAATATTTTGGTAGCTTAAACCCTTGGTTCACAATTAGAATAATATATTTAGTTAATAGTAATCTCTTTAGCTCAAGTTATTAGTCCTAAAATTTTCTTCATAAGTGATAATCTATGTATTAATAAAAGTCCAAAATTTACAAAAACAAAGACTTAGTTATTAAAATTGACATATTATAGAGAAATAACATTCTATTGCTCCAATGTGAAATTATTTTTCCACCTTGTTGGTCTTCCATCACCAATCATTCTTCACATAATTATCTAGTTTTGTATAAAACCCTAAATACTTTAGCTATGCATTGATATCTAAATCCTAGAAGGGTAGATATTTAGAAATAATTGCATCAAGTTCATCTTTGGGCTTATGTGCCATGGTTATTTAATAAAGGAGGAGAATATCCCAATATACACAAAGCTCTCAATCTTAAATGCAAAAAAAGAAGAAGGAACACATCATCTACTAATAAAAGGTGTATGAGTCTCTCCTATCTGCCAACCCTTATACCTTACATAGTTCTCTTGTTTTTAGCATAAACCAAATATTTGCTAAGAATTTCATCCAAAGGAAGAAATTTTTTGGGATAGATGATAACCTTGTCTCAACCATTTGGAAGACTTAAAACATCAAAGGTGACACCATTAAATAAAAATCCAAAGGAGAGAGTTCCTTACACATCCCATAAGCCACTTGATTATACAGAGAGACAAACCAATGAACTAATAGTAATGTTAGATGGAGCCAAGACACCTTGTCATATTCACTTAAAAATATTAATTTTTATAACAACAATTGGATCATTTGAAACATTGATATATTGAAGTCCTTCTTGTGTCATTCCAATGGTTTCATGGATTTTCATACCCTCCAAATTGTATTAAATGAAATTGGAGAGAAGTGGTTTCAGTCTTATTCCTATCACTTTAGATGATATTGTACACATAGTTGTACAAAAAAATCGGCTTCAATTATTAAAAGGTATTATGGCATCCACCTTGGGGATTAGTGCAAAAAAAGTTGTGTTAACCTTGATAAGGATATTTCCTATCCTTCTGACTTCCTCAACCACCTTAAGTAGATATTATTTGAACAAGTAAACAAAATCAAGATAGAATCTCAACTACCCATCCATTTGGACTCAAATTTGTGTCCTTTTCTAAAAGTGGACAATACATATAAATTTTTTTGCTTTCTGATAGACATGAACTTCCTCTCATTATCCTCTTCATTTACCAGCCTAGGAAATAGTGAAATCACCTTTGATATCTCACTAATGTTTGCACCAATAAGTTCCTCAAATATGTTCTTGTAATGTTGTATTCATAGATATTGAAATGCCCTTGAGCCTATCACCTTATTACTTGTGATGTTGGTCACGTCCCATATCATGTTAACAATTTTCCTATAAATAGAAAAAAAATAGGAATGATTTTGTGTTCTAGTCTCCAAATTCAAGCCAAGTGGATTCAATATTGATGCACCAATCCAATTCTTTTCTAGAAGTAATTTAGGTTGAAATTGTAACACTAGTACAAAATGGTCAATTAGTTACTAAAAATATGACTAAAGTTTGCATATAAATGACCAATTTTAAGTCGGTGACCAATAGTGGCTAATTTACAATATCTTATAATGCGACTAAATTTTAATCGTATTTGACTTAGTCATTAATTTGTTGTTTCAAATTTACCATCTATAGTATATTTAGTCATTAATTTTGTTATTAATTTAGTCATTTATTTAGTCATTAATTGCCGCAATTAATGTCCAAATACACAACAAAATATACTACTATCTAATTGCTCGATAAAACCAATAAGTGATTGGAGAAATATGACCAAAATGTTGGTATCGTTATAAGATACTATAAATTAGCTACTAATAGTCATATATATGCAACTTTTAGTAATCATTTGTAATCACAAATTTATCATTTACAGTAGTAATTTATCTTTTTTGGTAGTTTCAGATTCATTATATAAACAACTGATTTAGTAGTTTATATTAATTTCATTTATTTTAATTAATAATTATTATAGTGCCCATGGGGCTTTGGATTGACGGTGAATGGGTGTATTTTTAAGGCACTCCTTGTGATAGGTCACCGGTTCAAATCCCTGTGGGTGCTTAGGTAGTATTATATAGAAAAAAAAATCATTATAAATGACTAATTTAGTTGTATATTCATTTTATTTATGCTCATCTTTAATCAATAGACTTCTAATTTATTAATTTTAGATTGATTTTATGTGTTCATTATTAATTAACAAATAATAATTAGTATGATTTTGCGACTAAATTAAAAAAATGTTGTTTAATGTGCATTTTCATCTAATGTGAAAACAAAAAGTTACATATGTTAATGAAATTACTAAATAATATAAGTACAACTATAAATAATTTCAACCAAATAAATTTTATTATATGAAATGTCAAGTATTGCAATATGAGTTTCCAATTTAATATTGATTGGACTACAATTTACACATGAAATATTGTTTTTTCACTTCAAAACATTAACATTATGTTGCCAAGACATTGTAGGTGAATTCACCAATTCTAATGACTTAACCATCAGTCTAGATCTCATGCGTGGTATTGGGTTTAAGGGTATCACTAGACTAGTTCTCTTCTCTCTCTCTTTCTACATTCGTCGTTTTAGTGTTATTATTCTCCTCTTTCTTTAATTCATGCTTTTTACCATCAATACTAAGTTCCTATTTTGAAAATGAAAGAAGATACGATTCAAAGTATAAGTAATGAAGGATGATGAACGTTGGAATATAAGATAAAGTAGACTCTAAAGGATTTATACAACATGCACAAAAACATCAACAATGCTAATGCCATTTTTTTCTAAAAAAAAAACCTTGAACAAGTTTTCTTTGGTTGGGTGATAGTCCACTATGTGGCCAGATGACCTGTATAAAGAAAGAAAATAAAATGCCACCATAGAAAATAACACTTTGTAACCTTCAAGAACATCTCAACATAAATAAGTAACCATTTTCCTAAATCCATTAGTTCTCCAAGAAATACAATAAAATAACCCCCTCAACAACTTCCTTACTAGAAATAGCAATAAATTGTTGACATCCACTTACTTCTCCTAGAAGAAATAATGCAATATCTAAGGAAAGCAAATTAAAAAATGTTCTTATGTAACTAAATCCATTAGATAAGCCAACAATGTTAAAATAATATAGTTACCCACTTGAGTGTGAAGAAGGACCCAAAACTCTAATTAAACAATGGATCCAATTCAAGGTAGATTCATGTGATATCCTTGATACAAACAACAAATTAATAAACCGTTATGCAAACTCAACCAATCAATGTAATAAAAATATAGCTCCATTAAATTAAAGTGTCACACATCCTCCTTAAATCTCATGGGCTAAGTAATGGAAAAGTCAACCCACAACATATCAACTCACAACTCAAAGACATAACTCCATTCATGTGAACACCTATCACATGATGGATCCATATGCCAAGAAATAAAAACAACTCCATAGCATTCTATATGCATCCCACACTATGACAATATGTGAACATTTGGACCCATGTCATCACAATGACAACTCCATAATATTAAATGGTGGATAACCCATGTGATAAATAGTGTATCCTTTATAGCTCATGGTCTAGGCATGTTTAGTCATGACTCTATGAAATAGTGATGTATAACCTCAATGAATATGATATTATTTCTATGTAAAAAAATGTGGTGTGGATAAAGAGTGGGGCCAACCATATATATGGGTAGTTGAAATGAAGGGTAGGACTATACCATATAATGTGCAAGATATAGTCAAGTTGTAAAGTATGTGCCTACCATGGTATAAAAAGGGATTTCCTTCACCAAAATAATAATATTTTATTTCCATATGTGCCAATACAACCCCAATAGTAAATCAAGAGAAAAAAGGGGAATGTGCCAAATGCTTTCCTCAAATGTGATCCCATCCTCGCCAACATGTGATGACCATAGGAAATATACTAATAAGTTGTAGGGAAACTATTGTAGTGGCTACAACCACCCTCCAAAATTTTTCCTTAGCTTTGTTTTGGAGCCTCCCTACTGACCTTTCACAACATGTCTTACCTTGTCAAGTACAAAAGCTTCAATGATTTTCTTGTAGAATGAAAGCCTGTCCATCAAAACTTATTGCATCCCCCCCATTGGCTATTTCGTCGGACTTGGTCCAGCTGTAGGTTGAGCATCTCCCTCAAGAAATTGTGCAATTCTAGAGGGGAACCATCCTTCCCTCCAAAAATTGTGTAATTCTATCTGGCAGCCTATTGAGCTCCCAAATTCCGCAAATTTGCCTATCATTGTTCACTGAAAAAATTGCACAATTCCTCCCAGCATGATTGCTAAGCCCAGAAATTGCGCAAATCTAGGCACCAGTCAGCTACTCTGCATAGAAATTGCACAATCCCTCTGGCAAGACAGCCTAGCTCCCTCCCAGAAATGCATATTTTTTCTTCCCAGCTGAGCAGATTGTTGCGTGTGCAGTTGAGTTCACTGGTTCCCTTCGGTACTAAGCAAAATTGATTTGCATGCATGGGCTGCTTCTCTCAAGGCAGCATGCAAAGGCATCCTTGGATTCAGGGATTTACTTTTAGTAGCTAGAGGTTGCACGCAAGGATCATTTCAAAAACCTCCCACCAAGTGTTGCTCTTCCTAGATTTGTGGCATGTGCGTCACATCTTTGATTTTATCAAAACTCATGAACCGGATACTACATCATTATTTCCTCACATCGAACTTGCAGCTTTGACATCCTACAATGCATTTAGGAGTCATCGGCACATTCAGCTCATCAGTTTTGGGGTAAGCCCACCTTTGATGTCTTATGTTGCATTTATATCGCTTTTTGTGTTTCACTTTCTATGATTGTTGTATGCTTGATTTCAGTGAGTGCTTGTTGTTGTTTTGATGCATGTTAGCTTGTAGAAGCATTGTTTTAGTTTTCGTTTGCATCTTACTGTTGTCACATGCATGACAATATTTTCGGATGGTCGTCATTGTGGCGACTCACTTCACACACATGCATTCTTTCCATTTTTCTGAATCCTCCACTTGTTGTTTGTATGAATGATCATTCACTCTTGTTTGCACTCATCTCATCATGCATTCACACTTCTCATGTTTTTAGTCAGCCATCGGCTGAACTAGGCTACCTCGGCTTGGACATTGCCTTGCCCAGCCAACACTGCGCATTTCCGGAAGCAAAGGCTCCGCCTTCCCTCCATAGATTGTGCAAGTCTAGCCAAGCACTGAACTCGAGGCTTGCATTGTAGAATTCTTAGAGGCAGTGTCTTGTTGGCCCCATAAACTACACAATGGAGTTTGCTGGTTGCATTTCAATATTGATTGAAATTGCACATTGCACAGTTTCAATCCTCAGCAGGCCAGGTTGGACTATGCATTGTGTAGTTCAAGTAGTTAGTTAGCCTCCTGACAACCTAGATTGTGCCTTGTGTAGTTTTGGTAGTCAACCTCCTGACCTCCCGGTGGAAATTGTGTAACCTTCATTATCAATCACATATGTATGTTGTAAGTGAGTTCTAAAGTTCATTTTGGTTTTTGACTGACAGGTTGCTTGCCGTGGGTGTTGCCATCTCTCTAGGTATGACAAGTTTTCATCTACCTCTTAGCATCACAGGTACAATGGTTTCCATGAGAGTAGAGTCGAA
The DNA here is from genome assembly GCA_000404065.3 of Pinus taeda. Classification (NCBI taxonomy): domain Eukaryota; kingdom Viridiplantae; phylum Streptophyta; class Pinopsida; order Pinales; family Pinaceae; genus Pinus; species Pinus taeda. The sequence continues at coordinate 148,590 of APFE030580253.1, forward strand.
GACACCATTTGGAGCACACTTGGGGATGCAATCGATCAAGTGTTTATGGACTTGCCTACCCACGAAGACATCAAGTTGTTCATGGACAAGGACATCAAGATATGATGGCAACAAAACCATAACAAGAAGCACCTTCAACAGTAGCTGAAGGCAGCATACTAGATGAAATGAATGCAAGAGGAAGGTTGTTGACAACACAAAGGTGGAACAAAGTTGCAAGCTCAATCAGATCCACTTGTGATGAAAGCAACTTTGGAGACTTAGGCTATGAGGTGATGACGCGACACGAAGATTAAGCGAAGGCAGAGAATGGTACGGAGAATGAGGTGCATGTGTTGAAGTAGCAACTCAAGGAAGAATAGGAGTTGCATAGATGAGCGACTGAGTTGCAGCAGGAAAAACTACCGTAGGGGGTGCAAAATGCACTCACGAATGAAACTACACCCATACAAGTTATAGATCCATCCCACTAGTTGGCACAGAGCAAACAAGGTGAGAATTTTTGTTGATCGAATGCAAGGGAATGCAAAAACATGCATGTCATTGTGTGTACGCATTCCATCCCACCCATTCAACATGCTCACCAAGTTGAAGAGAAGAAGCAAGTCCGATTGGAGTTGAACATGTACTTCGAAAAGTTGATGCACACAGTCACCAACACATGCTTGGAGAGCAGCATAGACACTATGCATTAATATGTTGCTGGTCTGGCCGCACCAAGACAACTATGTGCATGCTATCAGATGAGTTGGACAAAGGATCCATATTAGTGCACCCAAATGCAATGAAGGCAAGAGTTTGCTTCAAAAATATGTCACCATTAAGTGCGCAGACACCATCATGGAAAACCAAGCTTGGCATCATCTCACCACCTACGACCATCACGAGCATGTCAAAGAGTTGGTCTCACCATAATGATCCGAGTGTCAGTGATGTCTTGTATGGCTTACTCAATCCATTTTGTCTCACATGGGCACATGTGCATTGTAATGTAATGTCTTGTCAAGTGGAAGTTCAAGTGTTGATAGTTGGATGTAACAACCATATAGTAGATGAAGATTCATGAGGGTAGATGAATTGTCACAAAGGGGAATGTCAAGGGACGCCCCACTCTTTGTTATAAGTAGTATGTCATAACTCATTGTAAAGGCTTTTTGATCAGCCAGGTTTTGATAGGACTATCTTAGAGAAAGCTTATTGTAACGCGCCTTGTCTTCTCCACTGTGTAGAGCTAGTATATCTCTTTGGAGGTGCAGGCAGTTGTGGCTGTAACATTCCACTATTGGGACTAGTGGTTGGACATGGATGTATTGTATGACTGGAACTGACACTTCTTAATATAACAGAGGTAACATGTTTTCATGCATATGCTGTTATTGTAGTTGGATTATTCTAGTTGTTGCAGAAATGTATGTTATTTAACTTACGCATTTGTGTATGAACTATTTTGTATGCAATTGTATGAATCTTGTTGCAGATGTGTTGTTGGTTTAATCATCACTTTGGATTTCTCGCTATCTTGCTTTCTATATGGTGATGCATCTTTTCTCATGTGTTCCCTTCTAAGCCAAGTACTATTATAGGTTTCCATGGGGTGTACTCACCTCACACTCCATGTGTTAGAACCTCTCATGCACCTTCCTTGACTCACCAAAGCTGTCACACCCTTCCTACCAACAGGAACATCTTACTTGCTTCTGTGTGAAACCACAGTCAAGGCATTACCCTATGAACCACTGCTAGGACTCCTACACCAAATGGTTTGAGGTCTAATTGGGACTTCTTACCAGGGAGTTTCCCTGACATGTTGGAGGGTCCAACACCATCACCATTTTTGACACTAGGATCACTAGATGACAAGATATGCCCTCTCATCTTGTTTTCAACCTTCACATATCTATCATGGAAGCTTGAACTCTCCTCCCTCCAGGATTTTTTTCGCATGCCGAATCTGTCACCATGACGAGAGAGTTCTTTGATCTCTTGTCTACATTCATGTATGATGGTGAAGGAAAAGTGGCCTGGCCTAATTTCTTACATGACTTCCTATCCATGCTTCACAAGGAAGATGGATGTTCTGACAAACAAGCTAACCTGATGCTTGCACACATACTTCGCGAATCTCCACATTGGTGGTTGTGCAACCTACTTGCTGATAAAGTGCACTCACTTGAGCACTTCTATGATCTCATTGAAGACAATTTCTATCATTTTGATCCAGAATATCTTGACAAGAAATTGGTACAACAACAGAAGGCTACACATGAATCGCCTATGGATCTTTGGCAGCGCTTCCATGATTTGCAATTTCAAGCTCCAATGAGCTAGATGAAATTTTCTTACCTTTGGGATAGATTTGAGTACTATCTTAAGAAATCTTCACATACTAAGAAGAATTTCAAGATAAATCCCCTCTCAGAATACTTCGGTGATGGAGCTACATAATCATAGACAGATATGGTCACTGTCAGAAGTGATTGTCTACCGTCCCCTCATCAAACAGCTCCACCATCACAGAGTGCTGTGGGAGAGCATGAACACACATTTGTTGAACTGTCACGTCCTCTTGACATTGCTCCTTTCAATTTTTGAGTAGACTTGCTTGTGAGTCCCATACCTTGTCACATGTATTTCGTACCTCAACCTCCGTCTTCATATTCTAATCATCCTTTGGATGACACTATCTTGTGTTCTTCCATTCTAGACTCTACACATGTTTTGAATGAGGATTGATCTATCGACGGAGTTGGAGGTGCACAACCAACATGTGCTGACATTCATGAAGAGCACGATGAGGAGCTTGAACATTCGTCGGTAGCAGGGGACCATCCCCGTTTGTCTGTACCTCCTCCGTTTTCTCATGACATCCTTGATGACCCTGCCATCCATGATTTTTCATGTGCATCTCCATCCACGGATGCACCCATTGTTGATCATTTGCATGGCACACGAGATATCATTCCATCATTTTACAATGGGAAGGTCCAATCATTCATTGAAAATCCACTTGATTTTTCATCTATCTTTTTTGGAAACGCAGATGATGAACATCCTTGCTTCTCATCTACCCCTCTGTGCAATTCATCAAATCATGAGGATTTCAACCAACATCCTGAGTTTTTTTATCTTGGTTGTCATGATCTCTTTACCACATCATAAGATCACGATGTTGATTCACCATTATTAATTTGTCTAAGCCACTGGTCTACAATGATCCATCTATCAACGAAGTCAAAACCACGTAGACTGTCAAGGCACTTCAACTCGAGCTGATGGTTATGTCAGGCCCTCGCGATCCTGAGGTTAGTTTCACTTCTGATCCAGAAATTGTTCAAACATGCAAGGCTCCTCATCACTCATCTATATGCATTGAATATCAATCTAACATTCAGATTTCACTTCCTCCACTCGAACTACACAATCCCATTGCTCATGCATTGGAGGAATCTTACTTAGCAAGCACACTTGTGGAACATATATGGTTTACCTTCCTCACATGTGCTTGCATGTCACAGTCAACAACATCTGTGTTATTAACATCTACACGTAGTGTCACATAGCATCATGGTATGCCCATAGACTGCATGTCATGCTCTTTCACTCATTTTTGTTCCTTGGACACTTGTAAGCTTGGAGTGTGTTTGTCTTCATTGTTATATCTTTCATGTATGCTGGTTCACACAATTGTGTTGTTTGAAAACCATGCCTTCACCAACATGGGTCAACCAATGCATTGGTGGCTGCATTGGAAGTACCACTTCATGTGATCACACACATGCACTGTTAGCTTAGGAGTAGGGGTAGTGTTTTCTTTTTGAGTTGTTTTCTTGTATGCATGGTTGCTTCTTTAATTATGTGTTCTTTTGCTTTCTTATTTGTTTTCATACTCACTTTGCTTTCACAATTGCTTCTACTCCTTACTTTGTTTTTGGTTTATTTACTTGTTATTGTTCATAGGTTAATTTCGCATCGACTGTGTGCAACTCTTGAAACAACATGGGTAAAGTAAAAGAGGACTTGTACAACTATTAACATTTGGTTATTTGTTGTCAACTCTATCATGAAGAACTTGTTACTTTCAGTCCAGGATACATCAATGGAAAATACATTCTGTTCGAAGTGAACCTTGGTGAAAACACAACACTTGTGAGCTAACTAGTATCACCTACTCTAATTGGTTGTTTTTGGTTTAACCCTTGGCACGTCAGTCAAGTAGAGTAAAGTGAGGGGAAACCTTAACAAGCACATCAGAGTTATATAATAAACTAATTCTATGAAGTAACAACCTATTCTTCTCTCAATAATTCGGGATCCCTCTTCTGCCTCTGAAATGAATAAGTACTATGCACAGTTATGAAAATGAAAAATAAAAAAAAATAAAGAGTGAAAAATTTCAAAAATGAAAAATGAATAAGGTGAAAGAATATATCGGCTTCTTGTGCAGAGAGGTGATGCAAGTAACTCTGTCAGGTACTGACTAGGCTTGCTGGAAGGGGAGTGATGATTGTGTTCCTGCGTGACTCCATCGGGGTATTGGCCAGGGCTGCTAGCAGTGGAGAAACATTAGAGATGAAACTAAGACTATGACAACTATATTTATTGTGCACCAATATACCCCTCAACCCCAATCTAAAAAATTGTATTTCCTTTGCTTGGAATGTGTGTCAATTGACCAAGAGCTTGGCAGATGCCACATCTTACAATCAAGTGTGGAAACTAAGAAGAACTGAGAACTGAACAATACTTCCAGAGGTGTTAGCCTTTATTTTCACAAACAAGGTCCATTCAGAGAGCTAGATTTCTACCAATGTGTCTCCAAGTGTTGTAGTGGCTACAACCACCATCCAAAATTTTTCCTTAGCTTTGTTTTGGAGCCTCCCTACCAAATTTTCACAACAGCATGTATTGCCTTGTAAAGTACACAAGCTTCAGTGATTTTCTTGCAAAATGATAACATGCCCATCGAAACTTGTTGCATCCCCCTCACAGGCTATTTCACTAGACTTGGTTCAGCTATAGGCTAATCATCTCCCTCAAGAAATTACCCAATTATGGAGGGGAACCAACATTCCCTCCAGAAATTGCATAATTCTCTCTAGCAACCTACTGGCCTCCATAATTGTGAAAATTTGCCTATCACTGTTCACTGAAAAAATTGCACAATTCCTCCGAGCAGGACTGCTTAGCCCAGTAATTGCATAATTATAGACATCAGTCAGCTACTCAGCCTAGAAATTGTGCAATTCCTTTGGGCAGCTAGCCCAACGCCCTACCATAAATGTGCATTTTTTCTTCCCAGCTAGGAAGACTGTTGGATGTGCAGTTGAGTTGACCGATTCCATCCGAGACCGAGCAAAATGGATTTGCATGCATGGGATGCTTCTCTAAAGGCAACATGTGAAGGCATCCCTTGATTCATGGATCTATTTTTAGCCGTTGGAGGTTGCACACAAGGATCATTTTAGAAACCTCCCACCAAGTGTCGCTCTTCCTACATTTGTGGCATGTGCGTCACATCTTCGATTTTATCAAAATTCATGAACTGGACACTACAAAGTTCTTTCCTCACATCGACCTTACAAATCTGACATCCCACATGGCATCTAGGAGTCGTTGGTACATTCAGCTTAGCTATTTTTGGGTAAGCCACATTTCATGTCTTGCGTTGCATTTCTTTCACTTTTTGTGTTTTGCTTTCTGTGATTGTTGTTTGCTTCATTTCATTGAGTGCTTGTTGTTGTTTTGATGCATGTTAGCTTGTAGAAGCACTGCTTCAATTTTCATTCGTATCTCACTCTTGTTGCATGCATGACATTGTTTTGCACAGACGATTGTCATTGTAGTGACTTGCTTCAGACACATGCATGCTTTCCCTTTTTCTAGATCCTGCACTTATTTTTTGCATGAACGATCATTCACTCCTATTCACACTCATCTCATCATGCATTCGTACATCTCAGGTTTTCAGTCGTCTGTTAGCCAGACTATCCTACCTCAGCTCAAACCATGCCTTGCTCGACTAGAACTATGCATTTCCGGAAGTCAAGACTTAGTCTTTCCTCCAAAAATTGCACAAGTCTAGCTAGGCACTGACCTCGAGGTTTGCATTGTGGAATTCTTAGAGGCAGTGCCTTGTTGGCCCTAGAAATTGCATAATGGAGTTTGCTAGTTGTATTTCACTGCTAACTGAAATTGTGCATTATGAATTTTCAGTCCTCAGTAGCCTAGGTTGGACTGTTCATTGCATAGTTCCAATAGTCAGTTAGCCTCTTGATAGCTTGGACTCTACCTTGCATAGTTTTGGCAGTAAGTCTCCTGACCTCCCGGTGGAAATTTTGCAATCTTGATGATCAGTCACACATGTATGTTGCAAAATTCTCAACTTCATTTTGGTTTTCGACTGAGAAATTGCTTACCATGGGTGTTTCCATGTCTCCAGGTATCGTAGGTGTTCATATGCCTCTCAGCAGCATAGGTACAATGGTTTCTAGGAGAACAGAGTCGAAGACACCTTTAGGAGCACACTTGGGGATGTAGTTGATCAAGTGTCTATGTAATTTCCTACCCATTAAGACGTTAAGTTGTTCCTAGGCAAGGACAACAAGATATTACAAAAGCATCATCATAGCAAGCAACACCATCAACAACAGTTGAAGGTAGCATACTAGATGCAACGAACACAAGATAAAGGTTGTTGACAACACAGAGGCAGAACAATGTTGCAAGCTCAAGAAGATCCACTTGTGATGAAAGAAACATTAGAGACTTAGGCTATGAGGTGATGACGTGATGTGAAGATCGCACAAAGGCAAAGAATGGAATGGAGAATGAGTTACATGTGCTGAAGCAACAACTCAAGGAAGAACATGAGTTGCATAGACGAGAGAATGAGTTGTAGTAGGAATAGGTACAACAAGGGGTGAAACATGCACTCATAGATGAAACTGCGCCCATACAAGTTATAAATCCATCCTAGTAGCTGGCACGGAGCAGAAAAGGTGATAAATTTTGTTGATTGCATGTAAGGTAATGCAACATCATGCATGTCATTATGCACATGCATGTGATCCTACCCATTTGGCACACTCACCAAGGCAAAGATAAGAAGCAAGTCAGGCTATAATTGAACATGTACTTCAATAATTTGATGTGCATGACCACCAACACATGCTTGGAGAGTAGCATAGACACTATGCATCAACATGTTGTTGGTCCTATTAGCCCTTGAGGTGCAGTGCTGCTATTTTTAGAGGAAATGTCCCCTGTTTCAGCTTTGATGGTCCACGTCTCCTCTCACTCCATTTTGGCCATAAGTTGTGTTAGTCCTAAGGTGCTCATCCAAACGGATCCTAGAAAATCCTCTAAGTCTTCAAAATCATTCAAAAGATCAAAACCATCGCATAAGGGGAACCTTCAAAGAGGCAGAAAAACACCATTGGGAGGCGAAAAGCACAAGAAAACAGTGAAAAGCAGAGGAGCGAAGGCTTGAACAATGAATGCATAGTAGTCATCAGATCTGGCTGATTAATGGTCCAGATCTAATCAGCAAATCACAATCGACGGTAACAGGAGGAGGCAATCAGAGGCATAACATGTGACGGGACCGGGCCGATGCGATACCGTGATCGTCAATATTGGCGAATCGCAATCAGCAAACACAACGGAGTAGGGCTATATGCATATAAATATATGCGATGCGATTGACTAGACCTGATAACATTATAAACCACATTTGATATAATTTGAGTTCCGGGAAACTGCCATTTCCTTTGTACTTGCGTATTTCATTTATTAAACGAAATACAAAGGGATAAAGCGCAAATGTGATAAATCGGACCCAAATGGGTTCCTTAGGGCTATTTTATGTCATTTCAAATCCGCCCAAGGCCATTTTATGGGATATTTTAGTGTTTCTATGTATTTCTAAAATACAAAGAGGACAGTCCTTTGGGCATTATGCGATGGGCGGATGTGGCACACATTTAAACCATAACACAATGCTGCAGTGGGTCCGCGTATAAGTATCACAATCGGGGGTTCGGGGTGATGGCACATAGCCGAACCACCAATTTCCACTGTCGATGATATTTATGCTCACCCCAATAATTGTATTCCGTGCACACATATATAAGCTCTGCCTTGCTGCCAAAAGTGTTCAATAATAATATTATATATATAATATATATAATTATATTATATATATATATATATATCTATTATATTATATATAATATATCTATGCAACCAAACCAACAGGGATGGTCATGGAACTTCGCTGGCACAAGTGAGCCACCTGACAGCGAGACAAAATCACCAGAATTTTGTTACTATGTTGTTAGAAAAGGGACCTCTGGCTCATGTTTGTCTCATGTTTGTCTCATTATGGCATCAAGCAGTTAGAAGCCAGAGGGGATAGATTAAGACCTCTCGAGCCTCAGAAAGCCCGAGAGCATTGTAAAAAGCCTATAAATGGCTGAAAGCTAGAAGAGTCAAGGGTTCAATTTTTGGAGACTATGGAGACTCTGCTCGTCTTAGCTTCTCATCTTCATTTAAGCAATATAAGATTCTTTTGCTATTACGTGTTCAATTCCCATTTTCTCCTCTGTTCTAAGCTTACACTTGAATAGGTTATTCATGTTTTCTTCTATGTCTAATACTAGATAACTGTCAGCTTATCTCTGCATTGATAAATTAGATTTGCAAGCTTCATTTACTTTTTGTAGCTAGCCATTCATATGTGTCTATGTATGCATATGCTACTACAATTAGTATATTCCATCTATCCATTGAATCTATAAACTATTGAGCATTAGTGGTCTAAAGCCTTGTAAAGCTGAGGGTGTTAATGCATATCTTGAGTGAAAACAGAGTTGAAATAGTGATCTGAATTGATCTAAACCATCATCCATTCTAATAGTTCTGATAACAATATTGCAGATTTATATGTTACCAGGCATCTCCGAGCTACAACCTAGGAGAACTTCCTGGAGTGATAACATAATTGGCACTGTTTCCAGGGAGAGGAAATTGAAGCTTAGCTTTGATGATAGACCAAGTCTGGACACTATTTTAGTTGTAATCATCTATCTGGTGACTCTACTGGAGGACGAATCTCTTGGAAACTCCACTCCATAGTGTTGGCTCAGTTTGTGAGGCATACTAGGAGAAATCCTCAGAAGCCATTAGCTGACCTGGTACCTGACCCTAAAAAAAACATCAAAGAAAGAAAGGCATTGCAAAAAGGAGCATCTAGTTCAGGTAACTCTAAACAATATTCTATATCTCTTCAAGAAAATCCTATTATAGAGCAAATACATGTTGAGAGTATAGCATCTAATACTAGCAGTGAAGAAAAAATCTTAGAGACTCATAAAGCTCCTTATTCTTTAAGTTCTCCTTTTGTCACAAGCCCAAAGGAAAAATCTCCTCCTATCCATCATACTCCTTTAGTCCTATCAGTCACTCCTCAATCCTCTGTCATTCAGACTTCCAGTACCCTTATAACCATCACATCTATAACAAGACCACAAGCACCTACCAAAATGGAAAGAATCATAATTGCTAGGTATGGACCTCTAGTACTACCCACTCCTTTGAATGCCATGCCTACTAGAGAATATCAGAAGTATATCCCTAAGTTCACTAGGACTGAAGGTGTTACAACTGAAGAACATCTTGAATCATTCTTTAGCTATGCTAATAACTGTTGGCTAGTTGAATTGTTTATGAATTAAACATTCAAGTACCACATTAATTGTCGACCAGGGAAAGTCTTTTTATTTCAAAGGCACTGCGTACTATATGTACTTAGAGTCTAAAAGCATCGAAAGTTGTAGTATACATAATTCTTACGCTATGTCATTACAGTACTTGTTAAAATGAAAACAATTAATTAAATCTACAAATCTGAAAAGCAAAATAATGGACGCTCTGTTGGCAAAGGATCAGGACCCTATCCTCCAGATGGGGACGTTCAACACCTGCCCCTGTAATCAGAATTACTGATGCACACTGCACTCTCATTCACCGGTGAGAAACAAAACTCAAAGTTTAATGAAACAGAGTACTAGTAAAACAAAGAATACCAGAGGTAATGCTATCAAATCCACACAGAGTACCGAAAAGAAATTGCTGCACACTTACACACTTGACAGGAAAGTAAATGGGTGAATCTTGTGAAGAAGGTGGGCCCAGTCCCTCTCACAAGATTCCCGAGGAAAACGAAGACGAGATTAAGTGCTCAAAATAGTTTTATATTCATCTGCCAAAAAGATCAAATACAATAGAGTTCAGCCTTGCTGATGTTCTCAAAATCTCAGTTATAAACTGACCATAGACACCGACCTCTCTCGTTTCATGTAGATGTCTCCTCTTTATAGAGGAGACATCTATTACAGTAGAATATTACAGCCTATTCAGTTAACCCATTTTGTCAAAAATAAGCAATTCAGAGTGCTGTTACAACAGTATGATGATACATCCTTTTCTTAAGCTTTAGCTGTTACACGGCGGGTAACTGATTTTGACTGTCTTCTCGGGATCTTCATATTCCTTCGCCATTTCCCCATGCTGTTCATGCTGACTGTGTTCTTTTTCTTTAGACTTCTGCTTGATTATGCCACGTCACAATTCTCTAGATAGCTGCCATCTGTTGTCCATGGCTGTTACAAAATAGCTTGCTTTAGGTAATTGCTGTTGCTGGTGTTGCAACAACTGCGTAGTTGCTGTTTCTGGTGTTGCAGCAACTGCATAGTTGTTGTTTCTGGTGTTGCAGCAACTGTGTAGTTGCTGTTTTTAGTGTTACAGCAACTATTCATTATAACTCCTGCAAGCTTAAGACGATTATTTGACAGTTTAGTCAACGTTTCCAAGGATAAGTATAAAGATATTCACGAATATGAAATAAACAATTAAACATAGACGTGTGGAAGGTTACCTCATACCTTGGGGTTAATATGTCATTATAAAATAAAAGCTTTCACTTATGATTGCAAAAAGGGTAATTATACGGCAAAAGATAAGGTCAAAAATAGGTCAATTGTGAGTCCCAACATCCCCCCCAAATGAAGAGATTGCATGTCCCCATGCAATGTCTAATCTGAGTCTGAGTCGGAAAACTGGGACGAACAATGAAGATTACTAAGACAATAGTTGTAGGGAGTAACATCGAACTTGTCTCTGAAACCACGAACAGTTCGCATCTGTTTCCATACTGCTGCCTCTTCTCTGTTAGAAAGTCCAAACTGACCCTTATACTGATCACCCGGCAACCATAAAAGTGGGAACCTGAATTTGTAGCCTATCCAGTTCTCTGCACAAATTTTCACGCTTTCAACATACCGAGGTACCCTTGATAATGCTACTTGCAGATTTGATGGGTTATACGGGTGATATTCTTTCCTTTCTGCGGGGCAGTTATCCCAAAATAGTTTATTTGCTTTCACAGCCAATGATGCTTTGGTTTTTATATACTGCTGAGAGTCTGCTAGGACCTTTGTTCGCAGTTTCATAATATGATCCTTCATCTTATCATCGTGTATCATTTTTAAATGTTGCAAAATGAAAATGGTGGCGTTCTGTGGTTCAGCCCGAATCCACAAAAGGCAATTTTGTTCGTTCTGGAGGCCTGAGACATGGGCATTTTGCCAGGTGAGCTGGTTTGCCAGAAAGGAAATAAAAGCTCTCAATTGTATGTCACCTACTACAGGTGTCATATTAATGTTTCTTTCTTCAGACACCGTCTCATTGTGGAGGTATAATTCACATAGCAGGTTTTGGTCACTTTTGGGTGCTTCTGCAAAAGTTTTCATAAACTGATCTGCTGTGACCACTTGATAAGGCCTCCCCTCCTTGATGGCCTTCAGCTGAATAAATGCAAGCCTTTCCCTTAAGAATGTGGCATAGTTGAAGGAGGGTTTCCTTACGGCAAGCATCCTTTGGCACAGCTCAAACATTAGGGACATCCTGTGCTTTAGTTCCTTAATTTCTTTATACTGGGCCCTGCACTGTTCCAGTGCTTCCCAGTTCCTATAGGCATGATCAAACCAGGTCCCTTTCTGTTGTTCAAATGCTTTCCCTTGAAATTGATGATATTCTCTCCACCATATGCGTTTCAGTTCCAGAAAACTTTCTGTTTCTACACATGCATCTTTAACAGTGGGAGGCTCTGTTTGCATGCAGGCATCAACCAAAATTGTCTGTTCTGTTGAAGTGGGCTGGGATAATCCAGCACCTTTTTCTTCATCTTCCACCAAAAATTCTTCCTCTTGCTGGCCTAATTCATTGTTCTCGAGATTGATTTTGGTGGTCCGGGGTGAATCTGTCTCTTTTTCTTCTTTTGCTCCTTGCTTCAATTCTTCCTTGTTTTCTTCTGAGACTGTTTGCTCTTTTTCCATAGTTGTCTGGGTAGGCCGAGGTGAATCTGTATCTTTTTCCATAATAATCTGGGTAGGCTGGGGTGAATCTGTGTCTTCTTCCATAATAATCTGGGTAGGCCGGGGTGAATCTGTCTCTTCTTCCATAATAATCTGGATAGGCCGGGGTGAATCTGTATCTTCTTCCTTTTTCTCCTGCATAGCATCGGGAAGCTCCTTTGTTTGTTCTTGTGCAGCCT